>PVKA01034351.1:0-23549 GCA_004027165.1 Ctenomys sociabilis
TATATATATATATATATATATATATATATATATATATATATATATATAATAAAACAATCCAACATAGATCAGCAGTCCACAATAGAAGCGGGTTATCCACAGAGGTTGTTGACTTGAGCCATTCCCAGCTCAGTACGTTAATATGACTTTACTTTATATACCTGCATTTTTATACTTTTCTGCTGGATGGTTAAGACCTATATAACAAGAAATGTAACTTCTGTATCAGATAAGGTCAGTCAGGTACCCTCAGGGTTTATCCTGTAACCCTGTACTGCACTTTGTAGATCCCTCCTCAGTGTCAGCCATGCGGATGAGTCACGGCCATTGCTTGACCAATTTGCTCTCTGTGAAAGCCTGAGAGAAAGTTTTCTCTCCATGTGACTCTCCTTAGGCACACTGTACACCATCGATCGCATTCCTCTGTGGCTCCGTAATCTCCTTGATCAGAAAATTTGGGGCACAGCTGAGTTATATGATGTTACAATATCTATTTTGTATTTAGGAGCTAAATAGTTTTATATTGAACTCTTTAGTGTATTTGAGTTGATTTATATGTGTAATCTTTTTACGTGGTTCATGGTCCAACTCGCTCTTTTGAGTATTCTGTTTGGATATTCAGTTTCATGACACTCCTTTACCTTCCCTCTCCTTCCCTCGCCCTCTCTTCCCCTTCCCTCCCCATCCCTTTCTCTTTCCTCTCTTCCTCTCTCCCTCAATCCCTTTTTTTTCCTTCTAGCACTGGGAATGAATCCAGAACTTTCACACTGAGCTATTATTATTATTATTATTATTATTATTATTATTATTATTATTATTATTATTATTGCTGCTGTTGCTATTATCTTACATTTTTTTTTTTTTTTTTTTTTTTGGCAGAACCAGGGATTGAATTCAGGCCCTTGCGCTTGCCAGGGAAGCACTTATTCCACTGAGCCATCTCCCTGGCCCCTATCTTACATTTTGAGGCAGGGCCTTGCTCCCTTGCCAAGTTGCCCAGGGTGGGCCTGCGCTTGCTCCTACCTCAGCCTTCTACAGTACAGGTGCTATAGGCATGCGCCTCCTTGCTTGAATATATTTATTTCTGGAAGAGACTGTCCCTTCTCTTCCGTGTAGCCTTGGGACTCCTAGCGAAGGCCTTTGGCTATTTGGTGAGGGTTTATTTCTGCTTGATCACTGTAGCCCTGTGATGCATGTTGGGGCCAGGAAGCATGAAACCTCTAGGGTTGCTTCTTTTTCCCAACATTGTTTTGGCTTCTTGGAGTCTGCAATTCTAGTTTTAGTATTTTTTATATTTGTGCAGAAATGCTATTGATATTTTTATGAATTGAATCTGTGTTGCATTGAATTTGAAGACTGCCCTGAGTAGTAGGGATGTCTTAGTGATTTGTCTTCATACTGCAAGCATGGGACATGGCTCTGCTTATTCACATTTTATTATCTATCAGCAGTGTTTGGTAGTGCTAAGTACATAACCTTTTGCTTCCTTGATTAAATTTAGTTTGAAATTTTTATTTTTTCCTTTTTTCCCTCGGTACCAGGGATTGAACTTGGGACTTATGCTTGCTAGGCAGGCACTTATGCTGTTGAGCTCCCTCCCCAGCTCCAGGAATTTTTATTCTTTTTGATGATATCATAAATAGAATTGTTACCATTTTAAGTTTTTTGGTGGAATTATTACACTAATTTCTTTTCTAGATGGTTCATTATTCATGGATTTAAAACCAGTTTAGAAGCATTTGGGTTTTTAGGATAATATGATTAAAAAATTACAGTTGAAAATCCGACGTAGACTAGAAACTCTGAGAGAAAGGTGCGCTGGCGTCCACTCACAGCGGTGCTAAATGCTCGTGGATGCTGTGACGTGCCCAAGACCTCCTTGGTAGCTCTCACACCCTAGCAGTGAGGTATACATTACAACCATAACCCCATCTCTCTAGATTAAATGCATTTAAGCCGAATGGGATTTCCTCACTGTGGTCTGTACTACGCTCCCAGTAGCAGAGAACGTGCTCTGAAACTCCGTGCAAGAAAAATAAATAGCAATTCCCCGTGCTGGTGTTGGGATTGGCTAGCGCCTCTCCCGAGGCCTCTTTCTTGAAATCGATGATCCCCACCAGTCTCACTTGGCTACGTGGAGAAGAGCGCCACCGAAAGACGCCGGTCCCCATTCAGTTCACAGAGCTCGAAGGTCTAAACGCCCGCAAGCACCAGGGCTGAGTCCAGGGCCCACCAGCTGGGGAAGACACCTTCAGCCAGTGACATGAGAGGCAAGAACATAGCAAGGGAGATGCAGCCTCAAGTAGTCCGCTGCTCTGGAGCAGGCGGACTGTTTCCTGGGGTGTGAGTCTGCACTGTTGCAAAAGGATGTCAGGAAACACGCTTGGTGAATTCTGGGTTAAAATGCAACCTGTTTCTGAGCATCATTTCTTTACATTTTTAACATACACTGTCGCTCTTCCGGGAGGAGGTGCTCTGCCTTGTCACACTCTGAATGAGTCCCCATGGGACTCCTCTGGAACCGCTGTCAAAACCTGCCTGCTGGAATTCGCTCACTCCACAAGTGCTTTTGCCCTGTGAACCTGCACGCGGCTGGCAGGGGAGGTGTTAGGGCTGCCGTGCTCATGTTATAGATGGGGAAACCGAGGCTTGGCACAACTCTCTGACCTTCTGGAGGGAGGGAGTGGTGGGGCCAGGATTCTCTTGTATCTGAGTCCAAGCAGCTTTTGTTTCCTGCCACTGTGACTCCTTTTCTGATCCCAAAACAGCCACCCTCGAGGCTGTCAGACTTGACCTACAAGTGGCCAAGAATCACGGTGCTGCTGTAAGAGGAGGAAAGACTTCCCTCCTCTGTGTGCCTCTTCCTGGCCTGCGGGTTCGGGTGCCATTCCAGTCCCCACAGCTGCTGAATAGCTGGTGCTCTGAGGCTCGATTTCTTCCCAATAAGCATAGAGAGCAGCACTGACCCACAAGAGTCACGTGGGGACAATAAAGTCCGTTGTGAGGAGTTGCCACACTGTGGGGATAGACAGTTTGGACACCATAAGGTCAAAAACTGTGTGATCACATCTCAACTCCCTGGGGTTACCAAGCTCTTTGTCCTCGGGACTGTGACCCAAACTCCCAACCAGGGAGCCCCTGGCGAGGCCACTCTAGATCAGTCTGGGCTGATAATGGGGACTTAAGTTAGTGGAACAGTGCACAGTGGAGGTGTGGGGTTCCTTCAACAGTTATTAGGGATTCCAGGGACAGCCACGGCCCAAGCGTGGGCCCTTCTGCACACAAGGTCTTGTTGCAGGCCCATCACAGCTGAAGATAAAGCCAGGGCACCCAGCCTTGGGTTCGGAGAGGTGATAAGAGGTGCCGTCCTGGCAAAGGGGCGTCCCTGGATGGAGTGCCTAGGCAGCTTTCTGCAGGCCCCAGGGCGGGGGGGAGGAGGCAGGATCGGATGTGCTGCCTAGGGCTGGGAAGAGAAGGCGTTGCTGCAGGCAAGGTCTGAGGGTGTGGGCTGCATGGGCCGGTACTCAGATGCCCGGACACCACGCTGGCGGCTGTGTGGGAGGCCGCGCAGCTAGCACCCAACCTCGGCCTTGCTTGCAGCCTGCAGGTTCCATCTCTGGGGCTCCTGCCACTGTTGAGTGGAGGCTGCCTCAGCAAAGCAAGTGGTGAGCAGCAGGAGCGAGACAGGGCCGGGAGGAAGGGGCCTCGCTGCCCAGGGGCTGCGCGCCGCGAGCCGGGCACGCCCGGCCTCTTCAGGACGGGGTTCTCCTCTGCACCCGTCAGGCATGACTGACACATGCCGAAGCTGGCTGTCCTGAGCCTGCCACCTCCACCACGGGTGCCTTTCCTGCCGAGCCTGGTGTCCTGCAGTCATCCAGAAACGAGCCATTTCCAGAGTGGCTGCTGCCTCAGTCCAGAAGGCACAAAGGCTTAATTGTAAGGTGCCTGACCGGTCAGAGCAACAGTTGCCTGACGCGGAATCTCATGCGTGTGTGTAAGTGTGGCCCCTGTCCCGGCAGGCGCAGCCTTTGGCTCACGAGTAATTTGAGTAGAGACCGAGAACGCCCTCAGGCTGTGGCCGTGGTCCTCCCGTGTGCATCCAGCCAGGACGGGAGCGGCTCCGCCCGGGCCTCTCGTTGGCCCCCAGCAGCATCTCGGCCCTGCGTGCCCCCTGCCCTCATCCTGGGGTACCTGTCTATAGTGTTTGTGCGTGCACAAATGAGCGTCTGTGCTGTATCAATGTCAGGATGCGTTTGGGGCAACACAACAGTGGTGAGTTTTTCACTGTGAACGTGTGGTGTTACTAGGTGATGTGATCTTAGGGATTCAGCTCTATGTGTCTTGTCACTGACTAAAATGTCATTATGTGAGGTGTGATTGCATATCAGTTTTCTTTATTGTCTATCTTTTAATCATCTCTGTTCTTTTAATCATCTCTCTCTATTCTTTTAATTATCTATTCTCTATCTAGTGATTGATCAATTCCTCCTTCCCTCCCTCCATCCCTCCCTCCTTCCCTCCATCCCTCTTTCCATCTCTTCTTCCATCACTCTTCCCTCCCTCTCTCCTTCTTCCCTCCCTCCCTCGCTCCTTCCCTCTCCTTCTCCCTCCCTCCCTCCCTCCCTCCCTCTCTCTTCCCTTTCTCCTTCCCTCTTCACTCCTTCCCTCTTCACTCCCCCCTTCTTCCCTCCCTCCCTCTTCCCTCCCTCCCTCTGTCCTTCTCTCCCTCCCTTCCTTTCCCTCCCCCTTCCCTCCCTCCTCCTTCCCTCTATCCAGCACATCCACCTCTTGTTTCTCATTTATTAGATGCAGCTTTAAAGAGTGACTCAGCCACAGAGCCCCACAGAAGCCTGACAGAGACACCGGAAGTGTCTCTGAGCATATCTGCAGCACAAGTGTGACCACTGTCTTCTGTCCTGTCTTCTCTTTTAGGTTCATATTGGTGCTTAGACAAATTCAAAATGAGGAGACACCAACATCTGCCATTCGTGGCCACCTTTTGCCTCTTTCTCTCAGGCTTTTCCACGACGTACGCCCAAGCAGGTAAGGCCCAGAAGCGCCCTCATTTTATATGAAGGGAGAGGGTTCTTTGATTGTAGAGCTTAGATCTTAGACACCATGGGCTGGACATAGAGCTCAGGCCAAATTCCAGGGATTAGTTGGCTTCTGAGGAGCAAAAAGGAGTGAGAAGACAACTATTGAGATTAAAAATTCTTTTCCCTGCAAAAACAAAACAAAACAAAGCAAACATCATCTTCTTTAGATAACCCTGAATACAAAATGCCATGTTGCATCTGCCATGGAAGGGTTAAAAATTGTTTCCCAAGATGACTTGAAAGAGCAGGCCCTCGGAACCCTACTAAGAGCAGGGGCTGTGGCGAGGAGGAAGGCCTCTTCCGAGACCCTAAGGCAGGCTTCGCTCCTCTGCTGGAGAGTGGGGCCTCCACGGAGCTTCCTTCAGCCCACTTGCTGCCTTAGAAGGGAGCTACTGGCCAGGAGCTGGGTTGGGCCTCAGCTTGGCCTGAGGTAAGTGGAGTCCCAGAGCCAGCCCAGGCCAAGGCGCTGGCGGGCTCCTTCCTGCACTGCCTGCCCTGTTCCCAGAGCTCCTATGTGGTGGGAGACCCGGATGCACCGGGGATGGGTCAGCTGCACCCCATGTCTGTGGAGAATCTCCTGGCTTTGGAAACCTCGCAGTGAGGACTGAGTTTGATTCCTCGTATCCTTCCCAAAAGAAAATTACTCAGAATACTGGGGGTTAGTTCTTATCAAATAGCAGCAGTGTTTGTGTTTCCATGTGACTGAGGGTCAGTCTCATACCCCAAAGCAGAGAGGGAATTTCTGAGACAGTGGACGGTCACCAGTGACAAGAGAGTGCTCTGTTCTGGTCAGGTGGGCCTTAGGGGGCAGACGCCACAAAGAATCCTGCTTGAGTCCAAAGCACCCCCAGAAAGTTTGCCTCCTTTCTGGAGCACATGCCTGGCCCCTGACTGGTGACCAAAAACGGAACCCGGGCCATGCTGAGCCTGGCAGCCGCTGGGCCCTTGTGCCTGGGCCCCGCTTCTCAGGTAAGAAGCCTCCCTGTCCACCTTGCAAGCAAGGTGTGAATATTCATTACACAAGAGTAAGTGGAGTTCGGGCAGGAAGCTTTTGCCTTGGCAGGAAGTTACTGCTTGGACAGTAGAAAGATCTAAACCAATGTCTTCTTTTAAAGATGTCAGAAACGGTGCCGCTGCTGATATAATATTTCTAGTGGATTCCTCTTGGAGCTTTGCGAAGGAGCATTTCCACCTGGTTCGAGAGTTTCTGTATGATGTTATAGAATCTCTAGCTGAGGGAGAGAGTGATTTTCATTTTGCTCTGGTCCAGTTCAACGGAGACCCGCATACTGAGTTCCTGTTAAATACGTATCATACTAAACAAGAAGTCCTTTCCCATATTGCCAACATGTCCTATGTTGGGCCCAGCAATCAGACTGGAAAAGGAGTAGAGTACGTAATTCAGAAGCACCTCACTGAGGCTGCCGGAAGCCGGGCTGCAGCCGGAGTCCCCCAGGTGATCGTAGTGCTAACCAGTGGACACCTGGAGGATGGCTTCGCTCTGCCCTCAGCGGGACTGAAGTCAGCCGGCCTTAACGTGTTTGCAGTTGGCGTTGAGCATGCAAACGAAGGCGCCTTAAGAGAAATAGCGAGCGACCCGCCCAGTGCGCATGTTTTCAACCTAGAGAACTTTACCTCCCTCCATGACATAGTGGGACACCTAGTGTCCAGCGTGCACTCATCTGTGGGTCCTGCAAGGGCCGCGGACGTGGACACCCTTAAGGACGTCACAGGTAATGGCTCCCCGCCAGGCTGCTCCCCGCTGTGCTGCTCTGCGCAGATAGACTGGCTTGGCACCTGCCACCCTCAAAGCACCAGCCGCTAGGAGAGGGGGGAGCGCAGGGGAGAGATGAGTGTTTAAAAAAGTTTTGAGCATCTGTGGTGGTCTCTCTCCAACCCAGCGGGCTCCTGCATCTGGGAGGAGGACTTGACTTTGGAAACAGCTAGTATCTGAGCTCTGAAAGGCATGCTCTGGGACAGTCCCTACCTTCCTTAGGAAACAAAGCCTCCGCCTGCGAGTGGGCATCCAGTGACGCCTCATCTGCAGGGGGACCGGGTCCTCACTGCTTTGGCAAAGGTGCCTCACCGGGAAGCACGTGGACCAGGGAAGGAGGCTGGCCACTTTTGTGACCACAGGATAGCAGAGCGCAGCTCTCCTGCTCTGTGGAGCTGGTCTCAGAGGACTGATAGAATCAGAGAAGTAAGAAGCCTGAGACATGATTGAACCCAAGCTTGGAAGGAGTGGAGTCCTAGAGGTTAGGCGGGTCGGTGACAGGCCTGGGGCGGACCGCTCGCTCTCAGGTCACCGTGGCTGCACCCCTGCCAGCAGCTGCCCTGCCCATGCACCGTGCCTTTGATCATGGTGGCCCCTGATGCCGCAGGCTGGATGAGTGGCCAGGGCTGGCTTTCTCTCAGCGACAGGCAGGATGCAGGGCACCCCATGTAGCTCACAAATGCACAGCTGCTTGGCAGCTGTAGCTGAGAGTGCTGGGTTCAAAGGGCAGGCAGCTAGGGAAGGTGAGATGGGAAGAGGGATCCTCTGAGGTAGTGGGAAGGGCCCAGAGTTGTAGCGTGGACAGAAAGGAGGTTGGGCTCATGGGGCTGGCACTAGTCACCTCGATAAGGGAGGTGGCCAGGGAGGCCTTACTTGGGCCTGGGAGCTGGGAGCTGGGAGCTGGTGTGGGGCCGCTGCTGCAGGGGTGCTGCAGCCACACCGTGTCCAGGAAGCGGCTGCAGACCTGCAGTGATGTCCCGTGTGGCTGAGATGACCAGCTGTGTCCTGACTCTGCAGCTGTTGCAGGCTCTCCCAGGATGAGGGGCTCAGCAGACCCGGAGCTTGCTGAGGGATGTCTGAGCTGCGGTGGAAAGCATGGTGCAGGGAAACAGCGCAGTGCCAAATAGCATGGACTTTTTAATAGGGATTCGGAGAGCCAGGAGCAGGAAGAGGTGGCTAGACATTAGCAGAAAGAGGCCAGCTGTGAGGCCCAGGCAGAGCGTGGCTGGGGTGAGGGGCTTGGAACCTGTAGCTCCTCAGTCTGCGAAAGGGTGCTCATCCAGGATTCCCCAGATTCCAGCTTGAGGGCAGGGGCAGAGTCCTCCCCTCCCTGCGGGGCTACTTCTGGTAGGAAGGATGGAAGCTGGCCTGGGAGATGGAACAGCAGCCCCGGAAGTGTCCCCTGCTTCCAAATGCTGTCCATCTCCTCTGGCATGGCCATAAAAGCACCAGTCCTGCCAGATGACAGGTGGGTACAGTGGATGTCTTCCAGGTCCCCTGTTGCACACGCCAGGTTCCCAGGACAGGACAGGAGGGCCATGTGACTGTCTCCCTCTGTTTGCACTGAAGCCTGGCTTCTGCAGGTCACTGCTCTCCCACTTTGCCTCAGTGGAGGGGTCGCAGGAGAAAGAGGCAGCATTCCTGCCGTGTATGTCTAGGCTAACTCAGAAGAAGAACCATGGCTTTGCCTCCACATCTAGGCCTTAGGTGGATGGACAAAGAGGAGCTCCCATCACGGATGCAAATGTGTCTGCTGGCCTAGCACCCTTCCACACAGATGGCAAAACCTTTGTTTTTATGCCAGGAAAGCATCTCTGTGTTCTAGAGTCCAGCCACTAGCAGCACTGGGAGGAGCATTAATCTGTGTTGTTGCTCCTGATTAACTGCACAGGGCCATCCCTCCAGCAGCAGGTCCCACTGCATGTCTCACAGCAATGAGATGGTGCAAGATACTTCCGGAACAACACCAGGACGGCTCGTCCGCGCTGCTAGCTTCTAGGGGGTGCCCGGGAAAGACTGCCAAGGAGTTAGGTCTTCTCTCCTCAGTGCTGCAAGCAGGGTGCTTCTGCCTGCAGGGCCCGCTGTTCCATGAAGGCAGAGCTAGATACAGATAGAATGCAGTCACCGCCACCTTCTGGACTCTACTCCATCTCCAGTGGTTGTGTTTTTAAAAAGTCCCTTTGTCTCTGCTTTTCAAACAGAAATAACTAAGATATGAAATCTTTATTCTGAAATGAAAGCTAAGGGCTGGGGAGATAGCTCAGTGGCACAGCACTGCCTGGTAGGTGCAAGATCCTGAAAGGAAATAAAATAGAAAGCTAAACCAGCATGGTGGCACATGCCTGTCAGCCCAGCACTTGAGAGGCTTGAGGCGGGAAGACTGCTGTGACTCTGAGGCCAGCCTGTTACGTAGCAAGACTCTGTCTCAGAAATCACAAATGAAGAAAGAACAAAAGAAAGATGAAGGTAGCAGGATTTCAGCATGTGTTTGCTTTTCTTTCCGTGGACTCTGAGCCTTTCCAGAACTGGAGAATCGAGCCTACAGGCTCATGTTTTGCACAGGAAGTGAGAACACAGTGCTGTTCTTGATGAAGGGAAGCATCTGTGGGCCGAGGCAGGTGTCTTGTCCACACCACACATTCAGGAAAGTTTCCAGGGCCAAACAGGGAGCCTGGCAGTGTCCCTTGGAGCCTGTGACACTTTACCACAGAAAATGCCACGCAGGGCCGGCCAAATAGCTCAGTGGATTAGAGCATCTGCAAGCAGGCACAGGGGCCAGGGGTTCAGTCCCCAAGCCTGCTACATGCCAGCCCTGTCCCTGGGGCGCACTAAGATGGAGATTGAGACTGGGCGATTGAGACGGCGTGGTGGGGTACACCTATAATCCCAGCTCTTGGGAGGCTGTAAACAGGAGGATTAGTGTGAGTCTAATCTAGTAGTGAGACCCTGAACACCCTGTAGACCCTTCCCTAAAAATACAGAAGAAAAAGAAAAGAAGAGGAAAGAAAATGCCACACAGGGTGTGACACACGCGACACGAAAGCGGAAGCCCAGTTATCTCGCGCTCCTCCCAGCCCAGCCAGGTCTGCTGTCAGGCCGTAGGTCCTGCCTGTGGTCTGCCTGCTGCGTGCAGGGTCCCCGGCTTGGGCCTGCGAGGCTTTGGCTCTTTGGAATAACAAAGCATGCTCTGTGTGTCCCATGGTTGTGCAGAAAATGATGGTGTTTTTTTTTCAATGATGACAAATTATCCAATGTGTTTTTATGACCTGCTGCTGTGGGGGTTCACTATTGGGAGTATTCACAGAATTCCCCTTAAGGTCCGTTTGTCTTACTTATGCTGTCCCCACCCGAGCCCCCATAATAACTGATACTCCAGGAGAGAACAGCCCTGTGCCAGGACTTAGGTATCACTTTTGCTGACCATGTGGATTGCAGTTGGCTTAGTTTCTGAGGCTGAGAGATTCTGGGATGTGGTCTGCAGTGTCTGCCTCACACGGAGTCCACGTTTCTGTGGCTGGCGCTGTCTCCACCCTCCCTGGCTCTAAGAGTGGCAGAGACTTTAGAGGTCTGAGCAAACTCAGCCTCACTTGGGAAGTTCATGCCAAGATTGTGAAAGACACAAGATCTTTATTACTCTAGCAGTTACCCTTCTTGTGCCTTGTGAGAAGGCGGGGACAGAAGCCTGACGTAAGCCCCCTCCTCTGTGAGGAGTCAGTTGGCAAAGCTGTTGGCGGCTGGTGTGTATTTAGGAGAGAGCCGCCTTCCCACAAGGGGCAGCTTGCACAAGAAATGCCTTCTCTAGAGCAAAGTGCTTGAATTTTACAAGAGTTGAATCTTTTATCACAGTGAAAGTTAAAACAATTGAGCTGGCAGTAAAGAAATCTTAGCTATGAAGTATTCCTTAGCATGCAGAATGCATGGTTTTACCTAAACATTGCCCCAACAGAGCTTTCCAGAGCCCCAGCTTTGCACAAACAGCTCTTCTGTTTAACCACACAGTTAAAATGTTAAAATATTCATTAGGAATGAGTTCACTGTTGTTTTTCTGCTTGTTTAAGCCACCCTGACATAAGTGTGCTCAGCCTTTGGAGTGCTCTGCCCGGCTCGCAGGCTCACAGGCTGCACTCCATGGCTCAGAGCGCCTGTGAGTCACTCATTCTGGGCAGCCAAGGGAAGGCCCCTGGTCAGGTTGTGGGGGAGGTGGCATAGTCAGCCCTTCTCGTGCCCCTCTCGACTCCAGAATTTCTCCTGATGGAGCTGCTCAGGGTCCTCTAGGTAATCTGTTCAGGATGTCATAAAAGTGAGGTTGGATAATTATGTCATGACTGGTCTCCTGTCACTCTGCTTAACACGGTTCTGCATTGTATGAATGAATACAGAGGCAAGGGTGAAAGCGAACTGACAAGCCACGCCCACCCCAGGTCTGCACTTGGGTTTCACATAGCTCAGTGGTGTGCGAGGCGGACACATTGGGCCAAAAATTCCTCCAAGGGTTTTTAAAATGAAGTTGGATTTCTGATTCATGACATTGCATGTGTCAGCCATTTTGGTTTTTAAGGAATAAACTGATAAAAGACTGAGTGTTACTGAAGGAGTCGAGCGGCGTTCCGGGGTGATGACTCACTGAGCTGTGAGTCTGGGCCCTGCTGCATCAGCTGGGGTCTGTGTAAAGATTCTCACTATCACTTGAAGAGGCAGGAGAAATGACCCATAATTAGAAATCATCCCTGGATTTTTATTAATCTACCCATTTATATTTTTCCTGCAGGTGTGTTAATACCCAGCCCTTTTCCCTCTAAGATTCAGTAGAAAGTTCCAGAATACATACCTGACATTTCTCCCTCAGAAGAGTGAATACGATGTTTTGAAATTTAATTATAAGACCTGGTGTGGTGGCGCACGCCTGTAACCCCAGCCCTTAGGAGGCTGAGGCAGATGGATCGCTGTGAGTTTGAGGTTGGCCTGGACTACGTAGTGAGACCTTGTCTCAAAACAATAACGAAAAAAGAAAGAGGAAATTTTAACAATAAAGTTGGCACAAATAAAAATTTGATACTGATCTCATCTCAGACCGTAGTTTCTGTGAAGTTGCCTCTTATCCACTCAGAATGCAGAACCCAAAGGGACTTTCACGTTCCTTAATCACATTGTGTTTTGTCCGTACCTCGTGCTTCTTCCTGATTCCCAAAGAAACACGTCAGAACGCCCAGTAGTGCATGTGGTCACTGGTTCTAACGCTTTCACATTTTTGCATTTCTTTCTTTCAAAGCTCAAGACTCTGCTGACCTTATTTTCCTTGTTGATGGATCAAACTACACCGGAAGTTCCCACTTCGCAGTCATTCTCAGCTTCCTTGTAACTCTCCTTGACAGACTCCCAGTCGGACGTCAGCAGATCCGGGTGGGGGTGGTCCAGTTTAGCGATGAGCCCAGGACCATGTTCTCGTTGGACGCCTACCCCTCCAAGGCTCAGGTTCTGGATGCAGTGAAGGACCTCAAGTTTGTCGGTGGGGAGTTGGCCAACATCGGCCAGGCCCTTGAGTTTGTGGCAGAGCACCACTTCACCCGGGCAGGGGGCAGCCGCGTGGAGGAAGGGGTCCCCCAGGTGCTGGTCCTCGTAAGTGCCGGGCCCTCTAGCGACCAGATCCACGACGGGGTGGTAGCTCTGAAGCAGGCTAGCGTGTTCTCATTCAGCCTCGGAGCCCAGGCCGCTTCCAGGGCAGAGCTCCAGCACATAGCTACCGAGGAGAGCTTGGTGTTTATGGTCCCGGAATTCCGTAGCTTTGGGGACCTCCAGGAGCAGTTACTGCAGTACATTGTTGGTGTGGCCCAAAGACACATTGTGTTACAACCGCCAACCATTGTCACACAAGGTATGTATGCTCTCCTCGCCATCTGTGGGACGGGGCGTGTTGTGTGTTGGATTGCACAGGAGGAAGGTGGGCACCAGAGAGATTTGCCTTAGGAAAACTTGGAAGTACCTACAGTCCAGCCCTTCCATGATGAACTGGCTCCCAGGGGCGGTGTTTGTGGGTGTGCTGTTTTTGAATTCTACAAATCAGCGAGAGCGCGGAGAGTGCCTGTCTGCATGACTTGCGAAAAGTGTGTTTTCAGGCCCACTCAACAACCTGTTGCTTTGAGAGATTTTAAACATCATTTTATTATCGATTGACAATCCAGCCACCCCAGGGATGGATTTGAGGGCTCAGTATAGTTCTGAGAAAGCTATTGCAGGACACTGACACCGATTGCTAGTCAGAACGTGAGGGGTATGCCCCTCCAGTCTCCCCCAGCAGCAGAGAGCAGAGCTTGGTCTCCTTGCAGCCCATCTGTGCTGGGCATGGAGAGGTATACCGCCAGGGAAAGGGACAGGGGAGCGCTTGACAGCGGGGTCTGCACACTGGGCCACTCTTGCCAGGCCAGTCCCTCTTGAATCACCCCCGTGTTGAGTGTGAGACCTTGTTCTCTCCTGCCTGCCCGGCGTCTCATCACTGGGCAGGCTCCATGAAACCAGTGAATGAGCCAGGCTCCTGCAAGACTGGCTGTCACCTGCAGCCAGTTGTTTAAATTTTCCTCTGCAGAGCCACACATTTTCACAGCTCCTTTGCCCTAACTTTCTAAGTATAGGGGTGGGGCTAACCAATAATTGTCATGTTAATTACTGCTTCACCGTTCCCATAGAATTGGCTTTGCTTTGATAGAGGAGGGAGGAACATTTTAAATAAACCGTGACATGAAGTCAAGAGGGGAGCGCTTTGAAGTCTGAGGCAGCCTTCTCCTTAGCTTCCCAGCACTTTGCTCATCAGTAGGTCCAGATAGTGCGTGAAGGAAAGGCACTACCTGAGTGTGTCATGCAATTCAAGTGGGGGTGACCTAGTTTCCTCCACACGGCCTGGAGGCAGGGATTGTACTGTCATGAGAGCTGTTGGCGGCCCCAAGCTCAGGGTCTTGACATGTGTCTCAGTGTGGACCCCGGCCTGCGTCAGGGGACACAGTAGGAGGCGCATACGAGGGTCAGTGTGCAGAGGGCAGCCATGGACATGGCTTGCTGTGGGCTTGCTCAGGCTCCGGCGTTTCCTCTCCCTTCTTGGAGCTGGGAGGAGCTGGAGGTTGAAGCGCAGCTGGGCAGGGAAGAACAGTGCGCCTGCGTGGCGCGGACCTCCTGCTGCAGCTCGGAGCTCCTTGGCCTGCTTCCTTGGGTGCTGTTTTTGTGTCCCTGAGAATTAAGGGAATAATCCAGTGACAGTCTGCAGCCCCGTGAGGCGTCTCTGGCCTCGCCCGCATTGGGAAGCGGAGGAGGCGCCCCGGCGGGGCTGGCAGGCCCGCTCCGGTTCTCGACTGTGGGCAGGTCGTGCGCCCTCTCCGCGCTCTGCCTGCTGCAATGCTGGCCGAGGAGTCGCACACATGAGACTGTTTTTGCTCTGGAGAAGGTTCAACTTCTTTCTTAAACGGGCAGCACATTACTCTCATTTCAGATTTTCCTCCGGCTGAGTTTAGATCTTTTATAGACACTATCTTTAATCTCAGTGATTAACTTGTAAATATTTAGCAGACATTCCTGCTGTCTGTATACCGGGCACCATGCCGAGCGCTGAGTCACAGCGCTGGCCACAGACGCCGACGTGGCCGCCTGTCTCCTGCCGCGCCATGGGGGTCTGGACAAAGAGAATGGGGGCTAATGGGCAAGCCAGGCATTGCCGCAGTGGGATGGGGCGCAGGAGGCACTACAGGGCTGCGTGGGAGGGAGCGTGGGGCGGAGTTAGGGACCCCAGCCGAGACGCACAGGACTCGGGGACCTGTTCCAGGTGGCGAAGATGAGGCCCTGTCATGTCTTGGAACCCTTGGGAAGCAGCCGGGCTGCTGTGCACAGTGACTAGGCAGCAGGGGCCAGTGTCGCTCCGTATTTGGGGAGCAGCTGGGCAGGGCTGGTAGAGTCTGGGGTGAGCTCTGGCACTTGAGTCCTTCTGGGTTCAGAAGCGGGGTCTGTAGGGAGGGATGCCAGAGAGCAGTGGGAGCACCCGGTCCAGGGTGACTCCACATAGAGGTCGCTGCACAGCCCCAGCCCCACGCATGGTAGAGTTGGTCATCTGGCCTCCCCGGGGCTCCCTGGTAGGGAGCACAGTAGCGCAGCTGCAAGAGGTGCTCAGTTTGGGAAGAGTGAGTGTGACAGTCACCTCCTCCCACGTGAGACACCACAGTGCTGCCAGGAATCACTGGTGAGCGGGCCACGCACTGCAGAGCACAGGAGGCCGCGAGTGCTGTCTGTCATCTGTTGCTTGTGCAGTACACGGTGGGTACGAACGTGATGGCATCATGGCGTTCACGTGTGGGTGTAGGTGGGCACTGACGTGTGTGTGTGTGTGTGTGTGCATGTACTATCCCTCACTACAGAAAGGCATGAGAAGACTGCCAGCTATCCATATGTTCAGGTTTATCTGTGAAGACATTTTAAGCCAAAGCCGAAGGTTCACCTCAGAGAGATAGCAAGTGCTAAACTACAGGAAGGACTGCAGCCCTGAGTGGGTCCCACTGCCATGGCCACGGCCTTGCGATAGTGCAAGAGGCTGGGTATGTGCTGTTGGTAACTGAGCCCCTGTACTAGGGACGTCAGTGCTCAAAGCGTCACTCTCCTGGTAGAACACAGTCCAGGGGTTGGTGGCAAAAGATGCCAAGGAAGTGCTCCTGCCCACACAGCACCCTGCTCACACAGCCGGTGAGCTGAAGCCAGGCCCGCTCTCCCAGCCTGCTGCCTTCCCAGCCGAGCTGGGGCTGGGCGTGCACTGCTCTTGTTCACAGGATGCTCTTCCTTGCCTGTAGCGCACGCCTCCTTTCCTCTGCTGGCTGTTGCAAGATCAACTTGCCACATGGCTGTCTGATGGCAGAGTGACAGAGGGAGGTGTGGACACTTCCCTGTGCTCAGCCACGTGGGTTCACATCCATCTCGGAAACCCGCCAGGGTCCAGCTTGGGCACTGTGGTCCAAGCTCTTCCTCCCCACCACGTGGGCAGCTCAGGCACATTTTGAGAGAATACCAGGAGGGCACTCAGAGTGGCTAAGGCCACATTGACCTTGTGGTGAGGTTTTTCCTTGTGGTTTATCTGTAGGCTATCACCAAAACACATGTGACACTGAAGACCTTTACAGCCCAGGGCTTTTAAGTGAAAGACTCCGTGGCATGGGCTAGCTGTGATGTGGATTTCTTTAAAAAAAAAAAAAAAACAAACAAAACAAAAAAACCAAACAATTTGGAAAACTTTTATGATCTTAAATTTGTTTTTTCACCAAAAATAGAAGCCATACCATACAGAAGCAAAGAGAACGTTTGCATACTTTCAGTTTTTGTACTTGGCGATGCGTGGTTTTGAACTCCAGATCTTGAGCCCAAGGGCTATCACAGTGACATAGGCTGCTTTCATAACCCTTTACACGGCTGCTTCCTTCTGGTCTAGTTATATTCATGGCAGAAAGGGACTGACTGCCTTTTTAGTGCCGTTTTAGTGCTACGACACTAAAACAAAAGTTTTGTGTGACCAGTTTCAAATTTTTGTGTGACCCCAGGAAGTGGGTGGGGAGGGGAACCAACTGCTATCCATTAGGCAAGGATACAGATGGAATGAAGGGGGGTGTTGTGACAAATGTCACTGGGGGCAGCCCCTGATGTCACATGAGCCAGGGCAAAGGGGGAGAGTCCTTGAGGTGGAGCTGGGCCGTGCGACTCACCTTGCCACGTTGCTACCCACAGTCATTGAAGTCAACAAGAGGGACATAGTTTTCCTGGTGGATGGCTCTTCCAAACTGGGGCTAGCCAACTTCAATGCCATCCGAGACTTCATTGGCAAGGTCATCCAGAGGCTGGAAATCGGACAGGACCTCGTCCAAGTGGCAGTGGCTCAGTACGCAGACACTGTGAGGCCCGAGTTCTACTTCAACACCTACCCTAGTAAAAGGGAAGCTGTGAGTGCAGTGCGAAGAATGAAGCCCATGGACGGCCCTGCCCTGAACACAGGCTCTGCCCTGGACTTCGTGCGCAGCAACCTGTTCAGCAGCTCGGTCGGCTCCCGGGCTGCTGAGGGGGTCCCTAAGCTCCTGGTGCTGATCACGGGTGGTAAGTCCCTCGACGCCATTAGCCAGCCCGCCCAGGAGCTGAAGAGAAGCGGCGTCCTGGCATTTGCCATTGGGAACAGGGTTGCCGATCAGGCTGAGCTGGAAGAGATTGCTTTCGATTCTTCCCTGGTGTTCATCCCCGCGGAGTTCCGAGCTGCCCCCTTGCAAGGCATCCTGCCTGGCCTGCTGTCTCCTCTCAGGACCCTCTCAGGAACCACTGAAGGTAGGGTGGTGTGGCTGTGGTGTGGAGGGGCCGTTGGCAGAGCCCTGAGTTGGATCAGAGAGAACTGTTCTGTGCTGGGTCCCCTTACCTATTCCCCCACCAAGACCCATAGGTTCTAAGATACCCCACAGAGCATGGGCTGGTGAGGCACGAGCACCAGGCTCCTGACAGTCCCCCCTGGCCCAGCTGGGGTACAGCACTCCCTGCCAAGGATTCCTTCCGTGGGCTGTGCGGTGAGGCATGCATGCCCCAGACCTGGTTCTTCCAACCCCACTTAATATGACTGCCAGTGAGGAGTTGCTTTCTCAGACACTGTGAGGTAGATAAATGCAGCTCCCTGTCCATAACGAAGAGAAGATGAATATCGCGGAACCACGCCTCCTGCATAACTGGTGCACGCCCTCCCGCATGGTGTCTGCCTCCTTTCACCGGGACTCCAGTTGTAGATGTCCCCAAAGCTTCTCTCTCTCTCCTTTTGTTTTCTCTCTATTTTCTTAAAGCTTCTAATCCACTCTTTTGTAGCCAAAGCTCAACTTCATAAAGAGGATACAATTAGGCTAAACTACAGTGAGACCAGAGGCAACAAAACAAAACAAAACAAAACAAAACCCTTTTTGTTGTTGTTTTGGTTTTGGTGAGATAGAGTTTTGCTATGAAAACCAGGCTTGTCCTTGAACACTGATCTTCCTGCCTCAGCCTCCTGAGAGCTGAGATCATAGATGTGTATCTACACACCCAGCTGGGAACTATGCTTTTTAAAGCACAAGCTAGATGTGTTAGGGAGAGCCAGCCAGGACTTCAGTATCCATGGATGATAGGATCCAGGGTTTCCTTGGATTTGAAAGTCTGCACATGCTCTGGTCTGTGTTTAAAATGATGTAGTGTTTCCACAAAACCTACATGCATCCACTTGCGTAGTGTGTGTCGTCTGTGGATGGACTGTGTCACCCAGTGCAATGAAAATGCTGCTCGCAAATTATCCTGTTATTTAGGGAAGATAAGAAAAGAAGCCCAGATGCGTTCAGCTTAGACCTAATATTTTCCCAAGTAGTTTTGACTCGGTGTTGGTTGAGGCTGCAGATGTGAAGCCCTAGGAGATGGGTTCTAACCTGAGGACTTTAGTTTGTTTGTTCCTCACAAGCGTCCCGTAAGTGCAGCAGGTCATCTCCTTTAGTTCCTGGTCACGCCTGAGTCTGCCTTCTCCCTTTGCACCAAGTGCCTTGTGCACTGGCTGGGCACCCAGGAGGACAGGAGTAGGCAGAGGCCAGCAGCATGTGGTAGGGGCTTCCCCCAGGGTAGGACGGGCTTTGTTAGACTGTCCTCAGCTTGAGGAACACGTGTGCACAGGCCAAAGTGGGCCGGCTGCCCAAGTCGCCTGTTACTGCGCTCAGGGGAGCCCCAGGGGGCCTGCTCAAGCCCAGGTAAGCCCAGTGGTCAGGGCGGTGTGGGTGGACAACCCAGAAAGGCCAGAACCTTGTAGGGCTCATTTCCAAGGAAGCAACGCTGCGCTTCAGGGATCCCTGGTCCTGTGGGTTTCAAGCACTCTGACTTTGGCACTGTTTCTGTCTGCAAGCCCGCTTGGGTGTCTGCACCTGGCTGTTGACCAGCCTCACCAGCACCAGCCACCCGAGAAGAAAAAATGTAGCTGCTGCCACATTTTATGCCCCAGACACGCTTTGCCACGCTGCCACCCTGTGTGTCCTCATGTGGGCATGCGTGCCGTGGGGCCGGCACGCATGGAGCCTCAGGTGTGTGTGTGTGTCTCACTTTGTTCTCTGTGCTTCACTGCAGTTCACGTAAACAAAAGAGATATCATCTTCCTTTTGGACGGATCAGTCAACGTTGGAAAAACCAATTTCCCTTATGTGCGAGACTTTGTAATGAATCTAGTTAGCAGCCTTGATGTGGGAAGTGACAACATCCGTGTCGGTTTAGTGCAATTTAGTGACACTCCTGTGACGGAGTTCTCTCTAGACACATACCAGACCAAGGCCCAGTTGCTCGCTCACCTGCGGGGCCTGCAACTGCAGGGCGGCGCGGGCCTGAACACAGGCTCCGCCCTCGGCTATGTCCATGCCAACCACTTCACCGAGGCCGGTGGCAGCAGGATCCATGAACACGTGCCGCAGCTGCTGCTCCTGCTCACGGCCGGGCAGGCTCAGGACTCCTATTTGCAAGCCGCCAACCAGCTGGCGCGCGCGGGCATCCTGACATTTTGCGTGGGGGCCAGCCGGGCAAATAAGGCAGAGCTCGAGCAGATTGCCTTTAACCCAAGCCTGGTGTACCTCATGGACGATTTCAGCTCCCTGCCAGCCCTGCCGCAGCAGCTGATTCAGCCCCTGACCACTTACGTTAGTGGAGGGGTGGAGGAAGTGCCACTCACCCAGCCAGGTAAAGCCCCCACCGGCGTGGGCCCCTGTGTCACCCGGGCCATAGTGCCTGTGTGACCTGTGAGGCCAGCTGAACACAGCAGCCACAGGGACCACGTGGAGGATGATCAGTGGCTCATCTGGGGTCTGCAGGGTGTTCAGGGTCTCTCTACTGGACTGGACTCATAGTGATCCACCTGCTTATAGTCTCCCAGGAGCAGGGATTCCAGGCGCGTGGCCCCACACCCAGTCTCAATTGTTGTCTCAGTCTGCCCCAGGGGTGGAGCCGGCAAGGTAGGCCCAGGAACTGAACCCCTGGCCCCTGAACCCACTTGCAGGTGCTTTAATCTGCTGAGCTATTTGGCTGGCCCTCTTGGTCAAATGTTTTGAACAGGGACTTACGAGCCTGTACCAGCAAGGTCAGAGGGTAGAGTGTGTTGGCTAGTGGTAGCGTAGAGCCCCCAGCTGCAGTGCACCCGGCCTGTAGCCACGTCCTCTATTCGGAAGCCCACCCATGATTGCACAGATTCTGGAGTTAAAATCCAGATGGGGAGGGAGAGGCAGGCTCTTTCATAGGTGCCTATGCCTTGGCCTCACTCGAAATCATCTTCATTATATGAAATTTTCATGTTCAGATCCCTCTAGTGCTAAAAATCATCTTTGTGCAACAGCGAGATGGTTTCCAAAGGAAGCTGATGACCATTCCTAGTATTGTGTCAGTGAGATGTGGATGCACTGGAGCTAGAGCCTGATGCTTCAGAGGTGCGCGAGGCGGTGCTCCCGGAGAGCGCCCCACAACGGGCCTGCGAGCAGCGGCCTAGAGAGCGCTGCTCAGTCCTGGCACAGGGTCGCAGCCAGCACCGCTCTGGGTCTTCACTCAGAGCCTCGCAGAAGCTGAAAGGCCGTCTCGTTGGAGCAGGCAGGTGGCGGCCTGCTTTCCCCCGGGTGGTGTCAGCCTCTGTCACTGAAGGCTGAGGTTTTAGCAAAGGGACAATGGAGACCTCAGTGTTGCTAGCTCTGTTTATAGCAATGAGAAAGCGCACTGTTGAGCCAAGCCAGAGGACTTCCAGTGAGTGGCTTTGCTGAGGACCGAGGCACTGGGCAGAGCCAGGCCTTGCCCTGAGCTGGACCCCACTGCCTGATGCGGGAGGTGTGGCTTCCTGGTTTGGCGTCCGCCTGGGTCTCCCTGCTCACTGTGTGCTCTCCACTTGCTCTACAGAGAACAAGCGAGACATCCTGTTCCTCTTTGATGGCTCCGCCAATCTCGCGGGCCAGTTTCCCATCGTCCGCGACTTTCTCTACAAGATCATCGAGGAGCTGGACGTGAAACCTGAAGGGATCCGCGTGGCCGTGGCTCAGTACAGCGATGACGTCAAGCTGGAGTCCCGCTTCAATGAGCACACGACCAAGCCCGAGATCCTGAACCTGGTGAAAAAGATGAAGATCAAGACAGGGAAAGCGCTGAACCTGGGCTATGCCCTGGACTTCGCTCAGAGGTACATCTTCGTGAAGTCCATGGGCAGCCGCATCGAGGACGGAGTGATGCAGGTCCTGGTGCTGCTGGTGGCGGGGAGGTCGTCGGACTCAGTGGACGTGTCCGCGAGAAACCTGAAGCAGAGCGGCGTGGTCCCATTCATCTTCCAAGCCAAGAGCGCGGACCCCGCCGAGCTGCAGCAGATTGTGCTTTCGCCCGCCTTCATCCTGGTGGCGGAGTCGCTCCCCAAGATTGGAGACCTGCAGCCACAGATCGTGAACCTCCTAAAGTCCGTGTACAACGGAGGCCAGCCGCCAGGTATGCTGTGGCAGTCAGGGTCGGCTCCGCCTCTGGGCCCGGGCCCTTCCCGGGGAGCGCACACTTGCAAGTGTTTCCTACAGGCATTGGACATACGTTTTCTATCCTCTGTGATTTTCTGGCTGCTGTCTAGGGAAAACCAGGAGAATTTAGGCAATTTTTTTTAGGAGCACTGGAATATTTCATAAGATACGTGATGGGGATTCTAATAACCTTAGCTAAGCTCTTAATAGTTTCATCTTACTCGTGCATAGCACACCGCTCAGGCACCTTGCAGCCACAGCCGTCCTCTCCTTCTCATTCCTGCAGGGCCTGTGTTCGAGGCCTGTGCCTATGACACGCCCCCGCCCCCCAGGCCACATTCACTGGCACTGGAGACAGCTGCTTTCCCATCAGAAATGCGGCCTTACTGTTCCCAACTGCTCCTTCATCCTGCCGCAAGTTTCTGCTTCACTACGTCTCTTTGGTGGTGAAAATGCAGTGACAGGAGTAATTTCACACACAGCTCTTTTGGTTAAAAACTGAGATTCTTGACCATTCTCACTGATGACTGACCCACGCAAGGGTCATGGTCGCTCGGGGATCCTGACCCCACCCCTCCTGGGGGTGGCAGTCGACACCTCACACCCCTCCCTGCTGTCCAGCGTCCTGGCTCTCCTACCAAACCTGATATTTCTCCTGAGTTCATCTTCGGGGGCTAACAATTCTGCCTCAGGATGTAAAAATCCTAAAATGGAAAGGCTTTCTAAATGGAAGTGGTTGTTTCAAATTGCTGCCCTCAGCCACATGTTTTGTGGCTTGCGTGGAAAGAAGTGTGTTCTCTGGTAACACATTTGGAGGTCAGGAGTGGGAGGTCCACCTTCCTGGGTTGAAGTCCAGGCCTGTGTTCCATCCAAGGGCCTAGGAGAATGTTCGTGTCCTCCTGGCCTTTGCCTTCTAGAGGTGGCCTGCGTTCCCTTGCCTTGCCTAGCCCTGGAAGCTGCGGTGCGTGGTCTCTCTGCTCTCTGACCTCTGTCCGCCCTTAAGTCTCTCACTTGGACCTCACTTGCTCATGTAAGGACACTTGAGTCTGGCGGGCTGATGTGAGGCCCTGGGTGATCCACACCCCTCCCGCTTGGGCTCTACCTGGGAAGTCCTTTTCCCAAGTGCAGGCCTTTGGAAGGGGACCTCCCTGGGGGCCGCTGTGCAGCCCATCCTGCGAGTGGAGGCTGTCACGCTCATAGTCCCCTGGAGTTACCTGGGGTCTCTGTTCCAGCTTCTGGTGAGAAGGATGTGGTGTTCCTGATTGATGGCTCCGAGGGTGTCCGGAGCGGCTTTGGGCTGCTGAAGGACTTCATGGAGCGCCTGGTGCAGAGCCTGGATGTGGGCCCCGACCGTGTCCGGGTTGCCGTGGTGCAGTACAGCGACCGCACCCGGCCCGAATTCTACCTGAACTCCTTCATGGACCAGCAGAGTGTCATCGGTGCCATCCGCAGGCTAAGCCCACTGGGTGGGCCGACGCCCAACACTGGGGCTGCCCTGGACTTTGTCCTGAAGAACATCCTGACCAGCTCGGCAGGGAGCAGGATGGAGGATGGCGTCCCCCAGCTCCTGATCGTGCTCACGGCTGAGAGGTCCGGGGACGATGTGAGGGGACCCTCGGCCGTGCTGAAGAGGGGCGGGGCAGTGCCCATGGGCATTGGGATCGGCAATGCTGATATCTCAGAGATGCAGGCCATATCCTTCATCCCAGACTTTGCGGTGGCCATCCCCACCTTCCGGGAACTGGGCACCGTGCAGCAGGTCATCGCCGAGAGGGTGACCCAACTCAACCGTGAGGAGCTGAGCAGGCTGCAGCCCATTTTTCTGCCCCCATCAAGCCCAGGTAAGGGTGGCAGCCCTCATGGCTGGGAAGGAAGGCAGCTAAGTGATGTCCAACCTCAGTAAATGCCTGCCTAAGGTGAGGCTGGCTTTCCCTGGGCATACAGGCAAGGGCAGTGGAGATGCTGAGGGAGGCCAAAGCGAACTTGTTCCCTGGTGGCCTTGTGGCTTGGAGAGGAGGAAAGGCTGTGGGGAGGCTGGAAGGGAGGTGTCTACAGAGGTGAGGCAGAGACCTGTGTCCATCTTGATGGCAGTCAGAGAGGGTCGGTGGCTGGCCGAGGCAATTGCGTGTGTGTGTGTGTGTGTTTGTGTGTGTGTGTGTGTGTGTGTGT
>PVKA01034352.1:0-23530 GCA_004027165.1 Ctenomys sociabilis
GGTCTTCTAAATGCATACCATTTCTAATGTCTTGTCAATTACTACACTCTTTAAAATAAATTAAGACAAGGAAAAAAATTAAGATTTCTTGAAAGCAAGTGCCAATATTCAATTCTTTTTTTTTTTGTCTTTTTGAGAAAGGGTCTCACTATGCAGTTCAGGCTGGCCTTAAGCTCACTTTGTAGCTCAGGCTGGTCTCAAACTCACAATAATCCTCCTGCCTCAGCCTCCCCAGTGCTGGGATTACAGGCCTGCGCCACCATGCCCAGCTAATATTCAATTCTTTCCCCAATCTTGTGTAACTATCTGTTAATCTGAGCAACAGATTTGATGATAAAAATAGACAATATACCAATCATTGCTAATTATCTGTTCCTGTTTTGAAAATCTATAACATGTATTGTTGTACGTTACCCTTTTCCTGTCTTTTTTTCTATTTGTTTTTACTCTTTAAAATAAAATCATAAGTCAGGTTTGGTGTCAAATTTCTGTAAACTCGGCACTCTGGGGAGGTGGAGGGAGGACTAACACAAGTTCAAGACCAGCCTGAGGGCCAGTGGCATAAGCACCTGTCTGGCCCAAAAAACCAAGACCAGCCTGAGTAACTTAGGGAGATCCTGTCTCAAAAATAAAAGAAAAAGGCTTGGGAATATAGCTCAGTGTAAAGACCCTAAATCCAATCCCCATTGTCATTTAAAACATAAGAAATTGGGCAGGGGAGATGGCTCAGTAGAATAAGCGCTTCCCTGGCAAGCGCAAGGGTCTGAGTTCAATCCCCGGTTCCACCAAATAAATAAATAAATAAATAAATAAATAAATAAATAAATAAATAAGAAATTACAGACGGTAGCATTTTAATTGGGTAGCTTTTTTTTTTTTTTTTTTTTTTTTTGTCTTTTTGAGACAGGGTCTTCCTATGCAGTTCAGGCTGGCCTTGAGCTCACTTTGTAGCTCAGGCTGGTCTTGAACTCACAACAATCCTCCTGCCTCAGCCTCCCGAGTGCTGGGATTACAGGCATGCGCCACCACGCCCGGCTAATTGGGTAGCATTTTAATTGAACAAATCATTACAGAAAGCACGTTGCTTCCAATTTAAAAAGAATTCTTCATTTAGGTTATACATTTACATGCAGGCAATACTCCTATTAGATCATCATTTTTCTGTAGACCTCAGTATGTTCACAAGAGCAATAAATTTTATAAGACATGAACTCAACTACTGAAGACCAAGAAAGTTAACAAATGTCAAGGAACTTATATGTGCTTTTGTGTAAAATAAGGCAGCAGCTGCACAGTCCAGCTAATGACTTTTTGTCATTCATCCTTCTAGTATTTACGGATGTATAAGCCTGAGATCATGCTAGGTTCTCAAGAGTATTTTTTACCCCCTCAGAGTATTAATGAATAAAAGATGCCTGTTTCAGGCTGGCTAGTGAGTCTAGAGTTTATATTCTAGTTAAGAGAGAGATACAGATAATAAAAAAAAATAAATTTAATAAAAGTAGAGACAGCTGGGCATGGTGGCGCACGCCTGTAATCCCCGCACTCGGGAGGCTGAGACTGGAGGATTGTTGTGAGTTCGAGACCAGCCTGAGCTACAAAGTGAGCTTAAGGCCAGCTTGAACTGCATAGTGAGACCCTGTCTCAAAAAGACAAAAAAAAAGTAGAGACAGTAAATACTAAGGAAAAAAAAAAAAAAAAAAAAACCCGATGGCAGGATAAGAGAATTGGGAAGCTGATAGCTCGGCAACCTGGCAAGCACAAGGTCCCAAGTTCAATCCCCAAAAAACAAACAAACAAACAAACAAAAAAAGAATAGGGAATGCTGGGTAATGGGAAATACCAGTGGACCAGGCTTATGAGGTCTTCCAGCTTTCCAGGAGAAATTAGAAACCCAAAATGATACAAAATGATTTTTAAATAAATGCATTACCTAAAATTAAAAAAAAAAAACATACTTCATGAGTCAAATAAAATATATGACTGTAGACTGAATCAATTTGGGTTACAGAAGTCTGCTTTCTTTATACTAGTTCAGTGCTTCTCAAAGTAATGTCAAGGATTACCAGCATCATCTACGAACTTATCAAGATACACAAATTCCTGGGCTCCACTTCATAATTTCTTTTTTGTAAGCCCTGGAGGTAATGCTGATACACATTCAACATTGCCACTGTTTTAGACAGGTGTATCTGATTATAGATGACTCATACACATTGTGTGTGTGAAAATGTAGTTGGAAAGTTTCTCTGACATGAATGGAAAGTCATTTAGGGGGGACAAAACACATGAGCTACCTAAAAGGTATACCCCCAAGCCTGGTATTTCCCTCAGTGCAGGGAACTGAACTCAGGGCCTTGCCTGTGATAGGCAAATGCTCTTCCATGGAGATACATCCATGGTTCCCTTACTTTTCCTTTAAGAGCCCCTGGAAAATTGGTGCTCATTAATACATAGCATGCTCAGAGCAAGTACCAACTACCATATAATGGGACACTCTACATTACTGTATCATGTGATCACAGCTATCTGCATGAACTTGAGAAAAAAGTGAGATAGATAAGATGAGTTGAAACAGAGCAGCCCCCTGCCCATCATCAGTATATCATAAGCTCCTGATTTCTATCTGCTGCCCTCATGGTCCCAAATAAAGAAGCTAAGTATGTGAACAGCAGATGAGGTTTGCAGATTTTTTTTTTCCAGAACTGGGGATTGAACTCAGGCCCTTGTGCTTGCCAGGGATGTGCTTATTTCCACTGAGCCATCTCCCCAGCCCCATAAAATATGGTTTTAAAAAAGCCACAAATAATGAATTAAGATGTCCTATATGTGTGTACCAACTCCTCACAATGACGATAACCATGTACTATAAATGTACTAATAAAAATAACTTTTTAAAAATAGCAATACAAATATTAAAATCACAGAAAGAAGTGTATTTAACATGAAACTCAAAGAGCTTTTTTCAAGTCTCAAGTTCATGAGTGTGTTAAAACTAACAACTGATCATTTTAGAAAAACATGCTGGTCTCAAAGTTCATACTAAATGAATAAATAAAAATAAGAAATCTCAACTGTTCAACTTCAAAGGATTTTGTAGCTTAAATTCTCTTATTGGGGGCCAGGGAGGTAGTTCAGTAGAATAAGTGCTTATCCAGCAAGCGCAGGGTCCTAAGTTCAATCCCCAGTACAGCAAAAAAAAAAAAAAAAAAAAAAAAAAAAGAAAACAAAAAAACCTCTTATTTTAGCTTTGGTTAATCTAAAGGTTTTTATTTAAACTCTTCTTTTAGTCACAAATGTCTTACCTTCATTTTGATCTTTGCACAGGAGGCCAGACTTTCTCTACAGCTTTTATGGACAAAAGCACCGCAATCTGAAACGAAAACAAAATCGAAGTCACAACAAAGCAACAAATAGACCCTAGATTCTAAATTTCTGCCATTACTACACTGTAACCGCCTATTCCAAGTAAAGTTACTCATGTGGAAAAATGTCACTATAAACTGCAGTTATATTGTGCAGTTCTCTTCTAGGATGCAGACATATGATACCATGTGGAACACAAATAAGAGTAGATGAGATTTCTGATTAATAAAAAAGAGAACTCTGGGCAGCTGAGGAGATGGCTCAGTGGAATAAGTGCTTCCCTGGCAAGCACAAGGGCCTGAGTTTAATCACCAGTTCTGCCAAAACAAAACAAAGCAAAAATAAATAAATAAAATAAAAGTTTAAGAGTCTGCCTTGAAGAAAAAAAAAAGTATGCCATGAATATGTATATGTAAGCCTCAAGTAGATACATAAAACACACTAATAGGGAACTGTAATGTTTGCCTTACTATATCTAAGTGCAGGTCACAGATATAAAAATGTAGCTGTTCACCCTCTTTCCTGGGATATTAAACTGAGTTTGTTATAATCCTCTGCAATTTTTATGTTCTTTTTGGTACTGGGAATTAAACTCAGGGTCTTGTATGGACCAGGCAGGTGCTGTGCCACTGAGCTATGTCCTAACTGAATTTAAGAGTCACAAAAGGTGATTACAACTACTCCAAAGCATCCCTGGGACATGAGAAGATGGTAGACTTCCTGAAACATAAAGGGAGACCACAGTTTGACAACACGATTTTATCTCAAAATTCATTTAATGTCTTGACCCCTTGGGCTTCAAGGACCTCTGTACACTTCTGTTTGCTCATCCAAAAAACCAAGAGAAAGCACATTTGTTCCAATTTTAAGTGCTTGTAAGGTATGACTATAAAGACTCTCAGTATCAGCTCAAAGACTGAGAATTTGCTACATTCATTTTGGATAGTAACTCAGCCACTTCTAATAAAGCTGAAAACGTGCCTACTTGAGGAGCAAGCTTCTCATCTTGGTAAAAAGCCTAGTAATACATATACTGAGGTCATCCCTGGTAGCACTATTTCTTTTTTTTTTTTTTGTCTTTTTGAGACAGGGTCTCACTATGCAGTTAAGGCTGGCCTTAAGCTCACTTTGTAGCTCAGGCTGGTCTCGAACTCACAACAATCCTCCTGCCTCAGCCTCCCGAGTACTAGGATTACAGGCCTGCGCCACCACGCCCAGCTGGTAGCACTATTTCTATCAGTGAGAAGTTGACAATAACTCAAACAACTGAGCAGTGGAACTGATCTGACTATATTTACACAATAAGATACCACAGAAGAGTAAAAATTCAGTGATCTACACTTGTGTATTATTTTTGGCAGAACCAGGGATTGAACTCAGGCCCTTGTGCTTGCCAAGGAAGAGCTTATTCCACTGAGCCATCTCCCAGGCCCTGACTTATATGTATTTCAAGATGCTGATTCCTCAAAAACACAGCATTGGGGAGAATAAAGCAGATTATGCAATGAGATACACCATATGCACCTTTTATATAAACTTTGTTTATATACAATAAAATTATAAAACAATTCCATACACATTGAATTTGTGACAGTGCTTATCCCTGGGCAAGAAAGAAGAGGTTTGGGGCAAGGAAACAGAGAAATTCAATTTTAACTATAATGGCTTCTTTAAAAATAAAAAAACAGGGGGTGTAGGGGCACAAACCTGCAATTCCAGCACTTAAAGACACTGAGACAAGGAGAGTTGTGCATTCAAGACCAGTGTGGGTTACAAAGTGAGCTCAAGGTCAGCCTGAGCTGTATAGTGAGACCCTGTATCAAAAAGACAAGAGGGGAAAAAAAAAAAAAAAAAAAAAAAAAGACAAGAGGGGGAAAAAGAAAGAAGAAAACAGGGCCAGGAATATAGCTCAGCAGCATAAGCACCTGTCTGGCAAGTGCAAGGTCCCAAGTTCGATCTGTGGTATCAAAAAATAAAAATTTAAAAAAAAATCTGAAGCATTATGACAAATGTTACAATATTTTCATTTTGAGAAATGGTACAGGGCCAGCCAAATAGCTCAGCGGAATAAAGCTCTTGTTTAGGCAACCGGCACCTGGGATGATTTCAGCAAATGGGTAGTCAGCCCTGCCCCGCTCCTCCCAGGTGTGCTGAGATCAGGACTGAGACTGGGCGTCGTGGTGGTGGTGGTGGTGGTGGTGGTGCACCCCTGTAATCACAGCTCTTTGGGTGGCTGAAAACAGAATCCCTATGAATCTTACCTATGTAGTGAGACCCTGTAAACCCTTAATAAAATACAAAAAAAGCACAATATTTAGGGGCTTTGCTGGGTAGCTCAATTGTTTTAAAGTGCTGCTTGGGTAAATGCAGGCAGGTACATAGGAACTGCAGTTCGATTCCCAGCTCCTGAAGCTGTTCCAGACCTGTCCTTAAGGCAGCCTGACAAAGCGAGTGAGAGAGAGAAATAGTACACAGGTGCCTGTTAGATTAGCCATCTATAATATTTTATATTAACAACTTTCATAATTAAAAAATACTTCTAAGAGCAGTATATCAAACTTCAATCCTCTAAAGTTCCTTCACAGCTCCCTTAGAAATATTTTCTTTCTTTTTTGGTAGAACCGGGGATTGAACTCAGGCTCTTGCGCTTATTTCACTGAGCCATCTCCCTGGCTCCTAGGCTTCATTTTATAAAAGTGCGTTTTTTCTTTTGGTTTATTGAAAATTTATTATCGACACCAAGTGCAACAACAGAGTGGGAGATTTGGGGCTGGGAAGATGGCTCAGTGGAATAAGTGCTTCCCTGGCAAGCACAAGGGCCTGAGTTCAATCCCTGGTTCCAACAAAAAATAAAGAGGGAGATTTGCTTGAGAACTTGCAACTCATTTTGATCTCACAAAATTAATAAGAGCACTATAAAAAGAACTTGTTTTCAAACTATATCCTTCTCCTTATCTTCAAGGCAAGTTCCAATACCCTATTGGAACTATCTATTACTTTTAAACAAACTGGCAATTTTTGGGTTCTAAGGTTTCTGAAATACAGAAAGCAATTCCCTTTGCTGTATCATCAAATATGCTTCTAGTAGTTTTTCACTACCCAGCAGGGTACTTCAATTTCTCTATATTATGGTCATAAGTCTCACTGATTAATAGCTCATATGGACATCTGCTTAACATACTTAAGTACTTGAAAACCACTGAACTTGTTACCAAATGGTCCTGGACTCAATCTGCATGGGTAATTTATAAATGTTGGGCCCTAGTGACATCAGCCAAAAACACTAGATTAAAGCTATTCTCTGTTTTGGAAAATAGACAATTACCAAGAATACAGGAAGTAAAGACTAACATATTTTTAAACTCTCTGCCATAAACCACCTGTGCTATTAGGATGACCAAAGAAGATTATCTAATCTTTTATTTAAAGATTTCCTAATAGTAACAAGCAATATGTTTTCATTTTTCAAAAATTCAGAAGGGTCTCAGCATAGAGGCTTATGTGGAGAGAGCTGATTTCTAATTAGATTCTTCTGAATTTAAAAACAGGCCCAGCCTTCAACTGTACTGTTTTTCTTTTTGGTACAAGAAGGCATCAAACAAAAGAAAAAGGAGCAAAATCCATATGACTGGGAACTATCATCTATCTGTTGCTATTTTTTAAAAAAAGCTCTGCTACAAGGTGCCATTGATACTTGGCGAACTGGCATTTACTATGCATTCTTCCTTTTTCGGTGGGGGGTGGGGGGTGGGGGGTGGAGGAGAGATCAGATCAAACCAAACCAAACCAAACCATTAGAAAAGATTAACTTAAGAAAATCAGCTTGAGGAGACTAGGTATGCCAAACTGAACTAATATTTAAGGGAAGAGTTACTGTTCCTGAGCTAAGTTCTCAAAGGAAGGGGTTTTGATACTATAATCTACTGATGAGAATTAGAGAATGTGTTGAGTCTGTCTACTAGACGACCACTACCTGGAAAAAAATGGTATGATTTTTCTTAAGGGTACAAGGTGAAGAATTACCTTCAAGGACAGAAATGTGTAACTTCTTCCTATCATTTCAACCCTAACCAAGAAAATGAAAAAGCAGAAACATTTAAATATCAGCAACTCAGAACTACACGCTCTGAAATTCTTCTTAAATTTCTTGTTTAAAATCCTTAAGAGAATGTGAGAAGCTGCTTGGTCTGCACTGATGCGCTTCACGCAAAAGAATTTGAGATGTTCTTGGTAGCTGGCGTAATAACCACAGCGCTGATGCACAGGAGAGGGAAGCCACAGAAAGAGAGCCACGCTGTCTTGGCTGAAGTGCTTATATAAGCAGCTTTCATAAGAACACTAGTAAATAAAAATGAAAAAATCTGCTTGGCTCCCTTTTCCCTAAATAACAAACTTCTTGTCTTCAATCAATTACATATATTTTACTATATCATATAAGCATTTAACTCTAAATGCCAGAAAAGTGTCTAACTCGAGAGCTGCTTTTCCAAAGCAAAATCCAAACAATGACACTCTAAATTCTTATGTTTCTTACTTAGACTACTACTTGTTTTTTTTTTTTTTGCAAAACCAGGGACTGAACTCAGGCTCTTGTGCTTGCCAGGGAAGTGCTTATTCCATTGAGCCATCTCGAGGGCCCTGTTTATTTTTTTAATCAAGAGAAACAAACTATCACAAAAGTATTCAGAAACTGTTAATGCAACAGAAAGAAAAGAAAAAAATCTCAATATCATTTTATATCTGTTTAAAGAAAACCACCAGCAATATTTGAACATTTGAACACAACATTTAAACATAAGATGCCTCATTCTGAAGTACTACCAAGCTTTCCACAAACTAGACTATTTGTGACAGCTATAAAGAATAATTATGTTGAAGACAGCTTTATGTAATAAAGAAGAAACAACTGGAAAGACACTCCTTGTTTCCTGTCACTCACTATCACTAAAGCCACTTAAATCTAAATCAGGACTTCAGTTTGGGCTGAGGAAAAAAAAACCCTCCATGTTTTTCCAAAATTATTTTCAAATAATCCTCATAATAGGTGCAGGGCTTTACTTCCACCTTTTCTTTTTAAATCTAGGAGCACACTGCAAGGGAGTTACAATGATGTTTTGTGGCTTGCTATTTTTTTGTCTTTTTGATATAGGGTCTCACTATGCAGTTCAGGTTGGCCTTAAGCTCACTTTGTAGCTCAGGCTGGTCTCGAACTCACAACAATCCTCCTGCCTCAGCCTCCCAAGTGCTGGGATTACAGGCATGCACCACCATTCCTGGCTGGCTTGCTATTTTTAGTCTCTCTGGTATGTATGTATGTATGTATGTATGTATGTGTATGTATGTATGTGTATTTATTTATTTGTGTTTCACACAGGATCTCATTATGCACCGTGGACTCCTAGTGATCCTCCTGTTTTGAGCCTCCCTAGTACTGGGATTCCAAGCATGCACCACCACATCTAGACTGTGTCCCAGACTCCTTTTTTTTTAATGTATTTTGATACAGAGCCTTACAAAGTCTCACTACATAGATTTGACTAGATCCTCTGGTTTTCAGCCTCCCAAGTGCTGAGATTACAGGCGTGTGCTACCACACCCAGTCTCAGTGGCTCTGTACACTGAGGGTGGGGCCAGCATAGACTAAAACCCGATGAGTCTACCTAAGCAGGAGCTTTAGTTCAGTGAGCTATCTGGCCCGTCCTTGGTAAGTTATTTTTAGTCAGAAATTACTCGATATACTCAATACAAACAACTGAAAACAAGATGTCATGGCATCATCATCTTGGTACTTTCTCCTCAGAACTTGAAGTTACTATGCTGTCTGAACTGGTTACAGGTATAATATGATACTTAGACAGCATTTTTTTTGGCGGAAACTGGAGATTAAACTCAGGCCCTTGCATGAGCCAGGCAAGTGCTTATTCAACTGAGCTATCGCCCCAGCCCAAGAAATATTTTTTTTTTTTGCTGAACCAGGGATCGAACTCTGGAGCCTCAACTTGCCAAGCAGGTGCTTATTCTATTGAGCTATCTCCCCAGCCCGATACTTAGATATCGTAACCTTCTTGGACTATTCTGCTCCTGGAGTGCCTGGATCACAAAGCAGCAACCCACCAACTTCACTCTGGCACTCTCTACAAAAATATTATATCAGCCAGGCATGGTTGCGCATGCCTGTAATCCCAGTACTTGGGAGGCTGAGGCAGAAGGATTGTTGTGAGTTCAAGACCAGCCTGAGCAACAAAGTGAGCTTAAGGCCAGCCTGAACTACATAGTGAGACCCTGTCTCAAAAAGACAAAAAAAAAATTACTATGTTCGTAGTGACAAAATTTTGATATTTTACTGTCTTAGTGCTTATTTGCAAATTATAGTATATGTGACAAATTTGGATTGTAGGCTACTCTGCATAGCTCATATATGAATTACTTTTACATTTGAGCAAAATAAGATTAATGCATGACATGCAAAGACTTTATGAAATTCAAATTTGAGTATCCAAAGATGAAGTTTTATCAGAATAAAGCCATACTCCTTAGTTTATATGTTTATAGCCACTTCCATGCTGCAACTGGAGAGTTCAATAGCTCTCTCCAGCCATCTTTAGTCCACAAAGCTAAAGATGTTTGTTATCTAAGACCTCTCTACAGAGAAAGTTAATTGACCTGTATAGTGGTTGCAAGCAGGTCAAAGCTGTGTCAAAATGGAACCTTTCTGTACAAGAAGGCATCCTCCCTTGCCAGACACCACACTTTGATGTCTGTAAGTGGCTGAATCATATAACAGAAAACTAGATTTAAATATATTTAAAGTATACTTGGGCTGAGGAGATAGCTCAGTGGTCTAAGCACCTGCCTGGCAAGCACAAGGACCCAGGCTTGATCTCTGGTACTGCATGCTGGCCCTGAAACTCAGTGTGGTGGCACATGCTTGTAATACCAGCACTGGAGAGGCTGAGATGGGGGGATCACTTTGAGTCCACGCTGCATAGCAAGACCATGTACCAAATAAAAAAATAAATTTAAATAAATAAATGATTTAAAACATAAATAAAAATGAGCATTACTTGATCTGACAAGAAATTGCTAGGCATCATGGGGTTTGAGGCTATGATGCTGACATAGGACTACTGGAATAAATGGTGGTTCATGGGCAACAGAACATTGAAACTATCTGAAAAAAATTATAGGCCATATTATGTATCTAAAAATAATTTCATCAAATGATTAAGGAAAACACAAACACAGTTACTTCTCCACATATATGAGGAACAGATAAGTGATGGTGTGGACAGGAAACTAGAAACCAACTTTCCTGAGCCACAACAGGCTCATGTAAGAGAGAGGAAGAAGTATGACTCTTACTTGCACAAGTGTAGGCGTCTTTGTTGGTAAAAGGTTTCATGCAATGGGTACAGCTGATGGGACCCACAATAGGAATGGAACTGAAAGTATGTCCATTGATAATTTTCTTGTCTTTTTCCTTCTCTTTAGAATCTTTCTCCTTCTCCTTAATTTTGTCTCTCTCTTTCTCTTTTTCCTGCCCAAAAAAAAAAAAAAAAAAAAAAAAAGTATCAACAGTTAATGGAACAATGGAAGGTCTCCTTTTTACCTGAATATCCAGATGGCATGTGGTCAACAATGATTGATGAATCTTTTGGACAAAAGTGAGGCACAATGTTCAGGCAATCTTTTTATTATTAATTTATGAAAGGCCAAGCTACATCAGAAAAATCATACAAATACTGGACAGTTCTGGCAGAGGCTCATTCAGGAGTGGTTTATAGTGAAAGACAATGCTCAAAGACCAACACTAGAAAGAGGTCGGCAGTGCTAGGTAAGGGGTATTCTCTGCAACATGCAGCAGCACCATCTGCACTGGAAGGAAACAGTAATTTAGGGTCAACTGTAGGCAGAGAGCAAAAGAATGTCCAAACTGGTCAGAATAGACTGTGTGGGGAAGAGGTGAAAATAATTCCACAGCACTTAAAAAATATGGACAATGGAGTCAGGCTCAGGTTCAGATCTAAGCTCTACTACTATTACTACTGATTAATGAAGTAACCTTGGGCAGATTATTGTCTAGGTCTCAGTTTCCTTATTGGATTTGTTTGTTTTGTTTTGTTTTGTTTTGCAGTAGTGAGGATCAAACTCGGGACCTCATGCTCATTAGGCAGGCACTTAAGCCCCTGAACCCAGCCCTCAGGGGCTCTTTTCATACATACAAACATACACACATACATATGTGTGTTTACAAATATATAAATTATATGTTCAGTTACAATATGCATTTATTTTTTAAAAATTAAGTGAGACAAACAGAAGGGTAGAGGACTAAAAGGATAAGTGGAAGTACAAAGAATTAGCTATATTATGTACATGTCAAATCTTCAAGATTAACATAATCATTTTGTACTGTCAATGTGCACTAACATTTTAATTATGTAAGATACATGTGAAGAAGCACATTACACAGTGCCTGCCACATAGATGAGTAAGCAACATCATTTAACAATAGCTGTTACAATAATTATTCATGCCTCACTGAGAATAAGTTTCATTAAATTACTACTCTCATAACCCAATAGAGAAATATCTTTCCCTGTAATGAGGGGAAAGACATTTTGAGTTGAGATGGGAAAAAAGAAAACTATGGAGTAGCAAACGGGTGCCAAGCAGAGAAGACAGAAAGCATGAAAAAGAGAGGACAAAATCTCAATATTTTTTCTAACTACATTCTTTGTCCCCTCAAGCTAGTTTCATCATAACAGTAACTTCAAGAAAATGGGGACCCAGAAAAAGGAAGTCCCATGTCTTGGACACTAACTCCTTTGCATCAAGGCCCAGAAAGATAGGAAAAACAGGCAGTGCCTTTGGTTTAAAGAAACTAGGATTCCAGGATCTGCTCCCCACTCTCTACTGTGAAACTCCCTACATTTCTGTTGATCTTCCCTCACCTGTCCCAAGGAACTAGAAAATTGATATTCGTGTAATATTTACTATGTACCCAGCCAATTAGGTACACTCTGGTGACTAAGCAGAGTAGGGCCGTGCCATGTGCTGTACAAAGCTCCAAGGCACTGACTGGAACAGAAGTGCCTGAATCCAGTGAGAAGAGGTGGCCAAGAATGGGAGTAAGGAGCTGTGGGTACCAGGCTTCTCACTTTGTCACCTCAGAACACTACAGGGGCCTGAAATGCTTTGCAACAGACCAAAAGAAGAGGGGTTTCATCTGAGAGGGTCTTATTATGAATGAAAATGAACAGAAAGGAATTTAAACCTGAAAAAGTTGAAGAAATACCTAAGAGTGCTAGGTCCTTAAATATCTAAAAAAAAAAAGTCTCGGGCACTTATGCATCCAGGTATATGGGGGATAATGAATGCTCTTCAAAAAGGGTTCTTTGAAAACATCGTTTGGCAAAGAACTTGGCTAGCTACTCAAAATCAACCTAACAATTTCCTTTCATACCAACTGGACCACCAAGAATCTCAACAGAGGTTCCTAAGTGTATGGTTTGCCATACACTACTGTTACAAACTAGAAAAAAATACCTGGGAAATGGGCAATTAAAAGTTGATAGCCGGGCGTGGTGGCGCAGGCCTGTAATCCCAGCACTAGGGAGGCTGAGGCAGGAGGATTGTTGTGAGTTCGAGACCAGCCTGAGCTACAAAGTGAGCTTAAGGCCAGCCTGAACTGCACAGTGAGACCCTGTCTCAAAAAGACAAAAAAAAAAAAAAAAAAAAAAGTTAGTGATCATGATACTACTTGATACCTTACATTTTAAGGTTTTTTTTTTTTTTTTTTAAACAGATTACTCAATATGATGCAATAACTAAAAAGTAGGACAGCCAGGCATTGTGCTTGCACTGTTTTTTAAGCCAGCTAAATGCTAAATGGTTACTATGTAAAACATGATAATAAGCAATTCATAAGAATTTTCTAACAACTCAATGAATTAAATACTAGTTATATCCATTTTTTAATCTAAAAAGGGTGAGGCTTAGAGATGTTCAAAAACACATTAGAGGTCACACACCAACAATGCAGAAAGTAGAATTAAAATCCAGATATGGTTGACCAATTCAACCTTCCCTCACTCTGACACTATTATAAAGGAAAGAGACCACAAAGCATTTTCTGGTAAAAACCAATCCACTATACTGAAATGGTAAACACTTCCTAAAACTTAAGATTCATGAAGTCCCTTGTTTACAGAAAACTACATTTTGAATTTCAAAGCCAAAGTGCTAGTCTTGAAGTATATAAAATAGGTAGAGAGAAAGGGAGAAAAGCAAACTGTTTCACTTTACAAACAGGAAACTGTTCAAAGTGAAAATCAATTAACTGTTAGCATACATAAAACTCCAACAGAAATCAATAAAAATTTGTGTTTTTCAAAATAACTTCATTTCCACTAAATTTTGCTGTTTAAAATGTAAAACATTTTAAACTAAAAAAATCTGCCTTTTTTGCTTAAGAATGTTAAAACATGCTCCAATAGTCAAGAAAGCTACGACAACTATTCTTTCACACTGCAATGCTCTTCAAGTCTGAATAATATCATCCTTTGAAACAATCCAAAATTATTCTTCCAAAGACAAAACAACACAATAAAACACACCAATTGCACTGCTTTTTCTATTTTTATCAGATTTCAGTGCTTTAGAGAAGTCACCTCCTTACCTGCCCATACTTTTGTCCTGGGAATCTCACTGTTATCAGGGGTACTTCAGGCAGCCGACCCCATTTTACCGACATGATGTGGCCCCCATGCCAGGAAATGTGCTCTCAAAGAAGGAGGGGTTCATATGGGCAGGGCAGAGCACAACAGCTTTGAGTTGCCATTAGCAAAACCGTAAGAGGAAGCGAGAGAAAGGTTGAGAAAGGGAAGGAGGGAGGGCTGAGGCTGCTTGTTTCCTTAAGATGGTTTTTCATCCCTTCAGACAATCTTAACTATTTGTACTCTGCTGGTATAAAAGACCAGGGAATGAAATGAAGCAAAATCCACTGTGTGTGGACAGTGCTTATGTTGCAATATGGAAACTCAATAATAAATGGAACATACATTTCCTATTTAAAAACTTCAAATTCTACAAAAAGCAGAACTTTGTAAGAAATTTTTAAAATTAAAGTTGCCAATGGTAAAGTTGTAACCGTTTTCTGAAATTTGATATGTCCATGCCACAAAATTCCTTAACCATATATGTGGAAACAGATTTGAATAGCATTTAAAAAGGAAAGACACTGGCAACAATTACCATATGATACTGTGAACAAAAATGATTTTCCATTTTCCCAATCCTACCCTTAAAGTGGGTTATAATTAAAATTTACAATATTCTGGACAACTATGAAAACAGGGATAATTAACAATTATCCTACTATAGATCTTTAACCAAAGAAATAAGAAAATCATATGTGATACTGACTTAACCTTTTACAAACACTAATGTACTCTAGCTGGTACCTTTGAAAGATTAATGGGAGTAGTTTTTCTCATATAAACCACAGAAATTAGGAGGCAGAGTCTAATGTATTGTTCTAAATTCATGTAATACAGCTACTTTTAGTCAACATTTCTAATCATCTTCTGACTGTGCACAGAAAAAGGAAAGCTCAAGTAGAAAAAAAGAAAACCAGTGAGACAAGATAGTTTGAAGAGGGTTACTTCACTCCACTTATGGACTTGAACCAGACATAAATATGTGAGTATTTTTAAATCAAACTTATTTAGCAAGAAACAGTATTAATTCTTAAAGACAAAATCAGAAACCATTAATCTTCCTGTTATACTTCTTGTTTAGGCTCTACCCATCTAATAAATATTCAATATTCAATGCATTTATCTAATAACTTACACCAGTTACTGATGACACTTTTTTTTTTTTTTTTTGGCAGAACAGGGGATTGAACTCATGCCCTTGCACTTGCCAGGGAAGTGCTTATTCCTCTGAGCCATATCCCCGGCCCCTTACTGATGACTCTTAAAAGAACATGTTAAGGATTGGTAACTACATTTCTCACCTGAAAACTATACAATTACATACCTATCTACCTCCGTGTCTGCAAAATATATTACCCAAATATGTGAACCATTTGCTACCTAAACTCCTGGCTCCTCAGAATATTATCCAAGAACTGTTTATGACCAAAATTTAACACATAGAATGTAATAAGCTTAATTGTAGCTATAAGTTGTCTAATATATATATTATATATTGCATAAGAAAACCAGACATTTCTAAACCACCCTTTGATAAAAATTACAGGTGTTCTTTTAATATAATAAAATAATTCAGTACATGCTTAATTTTTTTCCCACAAAATAGGATTAATTACTTTATGAACAAAACATTAGATGGAAGCTCATAGCATATATTTAAAAAATAAAAAGTAAAAACATTGTTTACATAGAAAAATGTTGACAACTCCACTAGCATTTTTAATTTTTCAATATTATGGAGATGAACATTCAGTGGTTAAGAAACTGTAGAATTAGTATTATCATTATTAGTATAAAATGTCAAAGATTTGAGGTTCCTTTGTATTTGTTATCATTTACAAAATAAACTTTCTTTCTCTTTTTTTTTTGGCAAAACCAGGGATTGAACTCAGGCCCTTGCGCTTACCAGGCAAATACTTATTCTACTGAGCCATCTCCCTGGCCCCTAAAATAAACTTTCTAAATGTTAAAGTTCTATCACACATTCATAGCATAATAATACAAGGTTTTATGATATGTGATTAAAAACTAAAGTGAATCTTGTTATTACTTTAAATTCATTACAGTAAAATACTGCCACTAACCTCCCTCAAAACACATTTATCCCACTGTTCTTACCACTTGCTGAAGCAGTTCTGAAAGACCTCTTCCATGAGTATCTTTAAGCGCGCTCTCCTCTCCTGGCTGCTACAATATTATGATTCAAATTTAAAAGGTTTACCTTTTATGCTGATTTTTAATTTGGGGAAGAGCCTGAAATCACAAGGTGCCTATACAGTGAGTTAATGAGATGGGTGAAGACACAATGTAATGTTTTCACAATTCTGCCTTTCTGTTGGATGGCATTTGATAGAAGTAGTCATCATTCTGATCAGAAATCATAAACAATCATAAAAGAAGACTTCTAGAGCTGCTTCAGAAAGTGGCAAGCATAATGTGTTTGCAGCAAGAGGGGGACTAATGGCAACATGTCTTTAAATACAATAATTTTTTGAAATTTACAAATTTTCTGTATGTTTTGATCAGGCCTAATAATATAACTTAACATAAATAGGCACTGCTTTACTGTCATAAATACCTAACACCTCTGATTATACTGACAAAAGCCAACCTGTTTTATAGGAGGTTCTGTAACAATTTTTATTTAAAAGTTAAATAACAGAAACTATAAAAAGATGTTCTTTCAATAAATTTGGTCAACTGGGCACTCTAAACACCTGATAGTGTAAAATGGAATACAATCTAAGATTATGAACTAGTAATTTTTTTGAGTTTCTATAGCTAAAGATAACACTGCCCCAAAGATAAAAATCTAAGCCAAGACTGAAAGAGGAACCAGTCTCAGTTGCAAGAGCACTTTCATTCTGACAAAGGAGATGATCAGAGGCAAGAAGTCCACTGATAACTTCAATGCAGCCAGTGACAACAGATGCCCCTTTAGCACAAATGACCTTTGCTTCTAACTAACTCTCCTCTGAGAATGGGCAGGGAAAAATATCATGCCTAGAGCCGGGCGTGGTGGCACAGGCCTGTAATCCCAGCACTCGGGAGGCTGAGGTAGGAGGATTGTTGTGAGTTCGAGACCAGCCTGAGCTACAAAGTGAGCTTAAGGCCAGCCTGAACTGTATAGTGAGACCCTGTCTCAAAAAGACAAAAAAAGAAAAAAGAAAAAAAAAAAAGAAAATATGCCTACTAACAGATTTCAGTAAAGAGTAAGTACAAAACTGCAAGTGCTATTTGCTAGAATTCATAAAGGGTACTCTAATCCTGCCAGTTCTATGACTGATCACTAATTCTCTGTGCTTTAATTTATAAAATAAGGAAGCTAGCACAAGACCTCTTTTTTTTTTTTTTTTTTTTTTGTATAAAAGATCAGTTTCTAGTTTTTGCTGCTGAGCTATACCCCAGCCCAGGTAGTAGTTTCTAAATCTAGTTTTCCACCTTTTTCTCCTATACATTTGTATAAACAAGACCAGTGGTGTATTTACCACACCATTATGAAAGGCCATACAATGGGAAATGAACAGAAGAAAGAATCTCCACTTATTCATTATCCTTAACATAAGTTTGTTTAAAGTCAAAGATTCCACAGTTTAAGAACCAAACAAAAAACAACACAAAACAATCTGAAACCACCCAAAGTAGGTTGCAAAATTATACAAGTTTAAGATTGAGATTATAGAAATCAGTAGGTAATACCTGGCCATTTCTTTCTTGTGTTCCTTGTTTTTTTTTAATACCAAATAGTGTCCAAGGAACTACTAATGTGTAAAACGGATTATGCGCTATTTTAAACCTTGCTGCCAATAAGAACACTGTAAGTATTCTACCTTAAATTTTTTTAAAATTATAAAATAAAGCTAATTATAAAGTTAATAGTTCAGCAAATGTTCATGTGCTAAACTCCTTCATCTTTTCCTGACTGCCTACTCTGTGTATTTTGCAGTTGGGCAGGAGAAGTGAAAACAATTCTGGTGTTAAGTTTCATGGCCACATAATGGAGGGGTTGAAAGGCTTAGAAGGGCTATACTTTTCTTGTGTTCTACATTCGATTATTATTTCTGTGTGTGTGTGTGTATATATATATGTATATATGTTTGCATGTATATATTTAACTATATATACATTTATATACATTGCGCATATATATGTACTGTAATTCTATGCAAAAATGTCCTTGTCAGGTGTATGGGTAGATGAATGAAATACAGGGGAAGTGGGAGGTAGAAAGTTTTTCCCCACTGATCTGAAAATATTGGGATTATTTATCAATAGGCAGTATTACAGATGATTAATTTTTTGACATTTTGAAGATTCCTAACGAGCAAAAACTAGCTTTACAAAGCTTGTTTAAATACTGTAATCTATGAGGAGCACTAAAAATCATATATTTGAAGCTTCATAATTAGAAATCATCTACGCCAGGCATGATGATGGCAGCCTATGTAACTTACGCCCTAACTCAACGAACTAAAGTAGTTTAGTAATTCTTGTGTCAAATCCCCAGTGTAGCAAAATCAAAATAAATAAAACCCCACAACCAAAAAGCCAAAAAAATCAAGTTGAATCAGTCTTTAAAAGCTTTTATAATTTTTTTTGTGGGACAATTTTCTTCTCCCTAAACCAAAATACTATGAATACTGCTCAATCCCCTGATCTCAGCATAAAATCCTTCTATTGCATTTCGAATTTGATTTACTGATTTAAGCACCATGGCTAAGGGTGTGGGACCAGAAACCAAAGAAATCTGGATAGAATCCTGTTCTCCACAGGTCATTTACTTCATTTCTAAAGAAAGATAATGCTTACCTTACTGGGTGACTGAGGAGAAACAGTGGCATATGAAAGTTCTTAGCACAGAATAAGAACAATGAACATCAATACCTATATTGCTACTTTTATTACCGTAATTTTTCTTCAAATAGCTGTCCATTTCTAAGTGTTCCCCTGGATTGATTTTCCTTTATGTTTTCATCGTAACTTAATGGGGGGGTTACACATCAGCCATGACAAAAGTGTACTAGTGACTGAGGTGGTCACACAAGGATGCTCCACAGTAATACTTACTTTGCTCTTCTTACTACTGGACATTTTATTCCTGATGTAGCTGAATGTACGACTGACTTTTGTTCCACTCTTCCCTTCAAAATCTTTCTTGGATGGGCTTTGTGGCAGGAAATTATAGTTCTCTTCTGTTATACTAAATAAAAAGAAGTTTTTGTTGGTTTTTTTTTTTTTTAAAAGGGCCACAGAAGTTTAACAGGAAGTAAAATAAGAGGTATACAGAAGCTGCTGAGTCATTTGATTTATTTATAAAAGAACAGATCATGCTGTAATGCTCATGTTATAAAAACCTGGTTAAGTTTCTTAAAGCAGCCATTAATGCTTTCGTAATGGAATCTGAGCATAGTAGGCACACCTGTAACCTAGCACTTTGGGAGGCTATAGCAGGAGCATCATAAACTCAAGAGTCCAGCCTGGGTGATATAGCAAGACCCTGCCTTAAAATTTTAAAGAATGTTACAGCATGAAGGCCCTTTATCCAATTCCCAGAACAAAATAAAACAACAACAACAACAAAACACACCATACCAAAACAAAAACAACATCACTACCTCCAACAAAAACCCCCAAAGTTTTAGTTACAGACTTCTGTGTAACTGATATTAAAGAGCCCATTATTATTTTATCATAAGTGCCCATCTAAAATAGATGACCAATCAACTTCTTTGCAACAAATTGGTCATGAAAGGAAATACATACATATATATATATACTGGAATAAGAGGGTACTTGTTCATAAGGGTTGAAAACCAAGGAATCCTAGGACTAGCTGTGTATCCAATTCTTTAGTAGAAGAGGTCACACATCTTTTCTAGGCTTTTGGCATATTGGACAGTCAAGACTGTGGACTGATCCATGAACTATGAATAATTTTAAGAGAAATATACTTTGCAGCAGACAGATTTCAGGAAGGCAGGAGAGATTCATTTAGAGATTTTCCAGACACCCATACTTACTGATCTACTTGTTCAGAAAGCCTATGTCAAATCTAAGTCCATCTGAGATAGGTGCACTGTGACATTTAAGGATCCCTCAAAGGTTAGTTTTCTCATAGAATATGAAACATTTAAATAAATAATTGAAAAAGAATCCATTCATACCACTGTGCTTACATATTTGCTTAGATTACTTATTTCAATCTTTCCCTGTATGTAATATAGGCTTCTGTGAGGGTGAACAGCAGCAGAACCATAAGGGTCCCCTTCAAAAGCTAAAGTCTATTTGTTTACAAAACACATCACTCCTTTAAGACAAAAGGGATGTAACATGAAAACCACTGTTCTACCCAGGGAGAAGACACAGACATGAAGGCAGTGAAAACAGAAACACTCATTGAGAGGCTTCTGAATTACTACATAACCAAAATTATTCAATTATGTGGACAGACTTGGGCACCACATACAAGATAGAGCCATTGTATTTTACTTATTTGTTGTGGTGATGGTGCCAGGAATTGAATCCAGGGCCTTGTACATGCTAAGCAACCACTGTAGTGCTGACCCACACTTCTAGCCCCAAGAACACAGCCTAGAAGATTAAAGTAAGACACTAATACATGCACATTCACACATAAATTATGAAACAAGATGAAGCTGTTTGATAATGGAAAATCTATACAAGTACACATAAATATGTAAACTCAAATGCAAGTATATACTTTTATATGAATAAACACAAATAATCTTTACCATGAGGAACAGTATAAACAAGTGGAAACATGCTAATGTCAAAAAATACAGTCTTCAACACAAAGCTTTTGATAATTATTTCAAATTACGTAAGTAAGAACCTAATGAGCTCATATAGCCCAGCTTAATTAAATATCATTAATATGCTTTGGATTTTCTTTTACATCATTTTGGGAAAATGAACAACTAAATAGATGGACATTACCTTTCAGTCAGATTAGCACTGGTGTTGTGGAAAGGCCGTGAATCTAGAAAACAAAAAAAGCAAAGAAAAAATTGAAATGAAAGGATTTTACCCTGACAATAGGTGAAACAGTTAAAAATTTATGACACTGTAAAAGCAGAAATAATGTTTGAAAGTCAGCATGTGGTGCTACCTCCTTCAAAAAATTTGGAAGAAAGAAATATCAAAGCCTTCAAATTAGAATAACAGTACACACTGAACTTCCCATGCAGATGATGAATTCCATATAGGACTCTAGTTAACTGCAGAATTCCAGCATCAATATTTTTTCAAATGCTTTAATCATGAAGCTTATTTAATTTCTATTCTTATCAATGTTCAATTCTCTCTCTCTCTCTCTGGTGGAACTGGGGATTGAACTTAGGCCCTTGTACTTGTCAGGCAAGCACTTATCCTACTGAGCTATCTCCCAGGTCCCTCAATGTTCAATTTCACAGGTTATATTTCTGAGATGTCACAGGAAGAATATAAGAAAGAGCAATATTTTTGTCTGCTAATTCATGTTTTCATATTTTTCTGTACTAAAATTTTAGTATTATCTGACATTTTCCTAAGAAATCCTAGAAACAGATTAGCTGAAAAGCTTAAAATGTATTGTGCCTGTGACAAATTAGAGTAAAATATTGCAATTTCAGTTCCTTATTCATGAAATTGGGTGGATAAACCAGCTGGGGAGCTTGTTTTTAAGTAGGCAGTAGTAAGATGAAGGGGGAAGATAGATTCCTCTTCAACCCTAATGAAAGTACTACAAATAGATGCACTAAAATTCTAAGGCTAAATCAGATAGTAGGGCACTACAGAGAAAAAAAAAAAAAAAAAAACAGAATAATATTTATTACACGTTAATAAAGTTTCAACTGCTGAGGGCTTAGGTGGGAGCAAGGTCTCAACTATAACATGAATGCTTTCCAATTTTTAGTACAATTAAGTATAGAAATACTTTCAATAAAAAAAAAAAAGAAATACTTTCCATGTACTTTGCAGGTAGAAGTAGCTTGTTTGTATAATGTGGACAGAACACCTCTTTCCCTTTGAAAATAATTACAAAATCTAGAAATTACTGTACAACTTTAATCTGATACAGACTTGAAAACGTTCCCCAACCAGATAATCAGCACTTTATTTTTTATTTTTTATTTTTTTTTGTCTTTTTGAGACAGGGTCTCACTATGCAGTTCAGGCTGGCCTTAAGCTCACTTTGTAGCTCAGGCTGGTCTCGAACCCACAACAATCCTCCTGCCTCAGCCTCCCGAGTGCTGGGATTACAGGCCTGCGCCACCACGCCCGGCTATAATCAGCACTTTAAACTTTCTAAACTCTCGATCTGTTGTAGATTAACAGAAATGCAAAGCTGTCATTATTACTAAGAAATTAACAACACGTGGACATAATATATAAGAAGTTTTAAAAGAAAATCTAAATATTCAGAAGATTGCCTTCTTCCCTACTTCCTCTACTTCATTACACATGGCTAAAAAAGTCAAGCAAGAGGGAAAGATCAACAGGATAAGAATCAGGATATCTGAGATTGGGGACTGGGGAGATAGCTCAGTATAATAAAATAAGCGCTTGCCTGGCAAGCACAAGGACCTGAGTTCAATCCCTGGTTCAGCAAAAGAAAAAAAAAAAGGGCATCTGAGATCTATTTTCTCAATTGTGTAGCATATGGGTGTGAAACAACCAGCTCATAATACCTTAGATAGCTTAGGTTAAAAAAACAAAAATCAAGATGATGGTTTAAATAAGTGGCTTTGAGGGTTTTCGAGGTGCACTGTGGGAGAGGCATCGCTGTTTTCTGGTCGGAGTTATACTTGCTGGTGTTGAGACTGAGACAAAATGCCGGAGAGAGATAGCGAGCCATTCTCCAATCCTTTGGCCCCAGATGGTCATGATGTGGATGATCCTCATTCCTTCCACCAATCCAAACTTACCAATGAAGACTTCAGGAAACTTCTCATGACCCCAAGGGCTGCCCCTACTTCTGCACCACCTTCTAAGTCACGTCATCATGAAATGCCAAGAGAATACAATGAGGATGAAGACCCAGCTGCACGAAGGAGGAAGAAGAAAAGTTATTATGCCAAACTCCGTCAACAAGAAATTGAGAGAGAGAGAACTTGCAGAGAAATACCGGGACCGTGCCAAGGAACGGAGAGATGGTGTGAACAAAGATTATGAGGAAACTGAGCTTATTAGCACCACAGCGAACTACAGAGCTGTGGGTCCCACTGCTGAAGTGGACAAATCAGCTGCAGAGAAGAGAAGACAGTTGATCCAAGAGTCCAAATTCTTGGGTGGTGACATGGAACACACCCATTTGGTGAAAGGCTTGGATTTTGCTCTACTTCAGAAGGTGAGAGCTGAGATTGCTAGCAAAGAGAAGGAGGAAGAGGAACTGATGGAGAAACCCCAGAAGGAAACCAAGAAAGATGAGGATCCTGAGAACA
>PVKA01034353.1:0-23547 GCA_004027165.1 Ctenomys sociabilis
CTTTGCTGCTGTATCTGTTACTTCATTCGTTGCAGCTGAGCTAGTGTCCTCTGCCCTTCCTGATGGACTCGAGGTCTGGGATTGCATTTTTCCCCTCCTCTTTGTCATTTTGTATAGCACTGATCTTTGACCTTTGGTGTAGAGCTTTGGTGCAGCTATAACCTTAGCTTGTTATGAGATTCGGGTGCCAGTCTATTAAATTTGAGATTTTCCAGGTATGCCTATCCTGGGTCTAGCTGTTGTGTTCAGTTCCTTTTTTGCTGCAGCTCCTTTGGTTCCCCTCTGTTCGTTTCCGGGGTCAGCCCTCCTGTGTCAGGCAGGGCGTTCCCCAGGTGGGTGGGCCTGGGCTTTGGTGGGTCTTCTGGGCTCACAAAAGGATAGTGGATGATCTTATTCACTGAGTAGGCTGTACTGAGCCGGCCAGCTTGTGCTGGGTCCGGGTCTACAGGCCGTAGCCTGAGAAGGCTGGGAAAGGTGCCTCTGGTGTAGTGGGCCTGGAGCCCTCACTCACAGGCCAGGCTGTGCTGGGTTTTGGTCCATAGCATGGGACCGTGGATTGCTGAGAAATGTCCCTCCAGCGTGGCAGGCTTGGAGTTCTCACTCCAGGCCGACCTGCACTGGGTCTGGGGCTTTGGAGTGGGACCGGTAATCACCTGGAAATGTTTCTCTGGCACAGTGTGCCTGGAGCTGTCACCGGGCCACGGGGATGGCGGGCAGGTAATCCCTGGGAAATGTATCTCAGGCACTATGGGCCTGGAGTTCTGCACTCACTGACTTTTGATGCCCAGAGAATCGGGCAAATTCCCACTCAAACAGTGGGCTTTAGGTCAGGGGATCCAGGGAGGTGTTGGTGAGTGGGTCCCGAGGTTTCAGGCCAGTCACTGGCTTGGAGGGTTTGGGGACAGGGATCCGCGTAGCGCTGGTGGAAAGAAGCCAAAGGCTCTCCCTCAGACTCACCACACTCTCACTGATCTGGGAAGCCTGGAGAGTCCTGTAAATTCGCTCTCGCTGGGATAGCTTGGCGCGGGATCCAGGAGGCCGCTGGAGTCAGCCACTGTCTCAGGCTGGTCTCTGGCTGGGCGGGCGTGGGCGGGATGGAGGAGGATGGCGGAGTCGGCCGCTCTGTCTCTAGCCGGTCTCAGGGGCTGGGCGGGCGCGGGCAGGATGGAGCAGGATGGCGGAGCCGGCCACGCTGTCTCTGGCCAGTCTCTCACATTCTTTTAAATCACTGATTAAAGGCATCTACTCTAACAATGTTCGTAAATAGAATATCATATATGCCCCTTGCACAAAAAAAAAAAAAAAAACACTATGGAAACAATATGTAATGTATTAATTATTGAATCTGTCCTACTAATTTGATTTGAAACTGTCTCATTGCTATTCGTTCTTCAATAAAATAAAAAAGAAATATTCTTTAGGTTGTTCACGTTTTTAATGGTACAGGAATTGAAGCTGTCTCTCACAGTATCATTTCTGTTTCTCCTCCTACCCCACCGTCTGATGATTCTCTGAAACAGCACACCAACAGAGCACATTTAAATGTCATCATGACAAGTTTTTCTGTTAAAATTTTAATGGCAATCCAGACAATTCCATGTTTCCATCTAGTTATATTGTCCTATTTTCTTTCACAAGAAACTTTTAGAAAGACTAGTCTTCACTGCTACTTCTTGCACTGGGCTGCTGGCTGCTACTGCCGGCTGAGTCTCCCACCACTCTTGTCTGACATCATCTGCCATGGCCACGAGAGACTGAGAAATGCGGACCAGTGCAGAGCAATGGGTAGCGTGAAACCTGGTAGCCACGGAGCAGTGACCGGCATCACCATACATGGAGCCCCTGCCAGCAGCTGCCACAGATTTCTTCAGATGTTCCACAAGCATCCCAAAGTGTTGGTCCCAATGCTTGGTATCTTGCTGTGTGTGCCTTTTGGAACGGTGATTTTTTTTGGTGCCATTGAATGTTAGAAGTGTTTAACTTTTGGGTTTTTTTGTTTGTTTTTAAAGGACCTCACAGCTAGATTTCCTTAGATCTTAGAGACCTGTCTCTTGGACATTTTTTAGACATGCTGAAATTTTAGGACTTTGGCAACTCTTAGAGATGGACTAAAATGTCTTTTGCATAACGGAATGAGCATGAGTCTTTGGATATCCAGGGGCTGAATGTTAAGATTTGTGACTAGTTGTCCCTGAAAATCCTTGTGCCATCACGGCACAGACTTCTACAGTTTAAGATCAACTCATGATGCACTGGGGTTAAGGGTGTCAGTGTTGCGGGCATTATGGGGATAAGTGCTGCCAGGATTATGAGTGTGAATACTACTCTCAGCCTGGGGTGACAGCCTGAATGCAACTCTCTGTAGCTATTGCCGCTGCTGCTCCTCCGATTTGCTCCTGCTCTCCGTCACCACCATGAAAGGTTATTCTGCTGAGCATCGCTCTGCTTTGAGCCAACTGAGTGTGGCCCGAAACCTCCAGTAACTGTGAGCTAAATAAACCCTCCCTCCCTTCATTTTGAGTGTCGGAAATTTGTCCCAGCAATGAAAGAAGAGTAACTGAGACAATGCTCCAAGAGCAAACAACTTCCAACTCAGATTAGCGTATCCAGCAAAACTTACCTTCAGGATAGGTGGAGAAATCGGGACATTTCATGGCATAAAACAGTTCAAAAGATACATGAATACTAAACTAACAATGCAAAAATTTTCAACAATATTTTAGTCAGAAATGACATAGCCACCAAACCTAAATCCCAGATCAAATGAAAACACAAACAAAAGAAGCAACAACCACAAATAGAAAAAGAAAACCAAAGGGAAACCTACAGAGGGCAACGGAAGGAACTGGTACCTCTCAGCGATGTTTCTCAATGTAAATGGCTTAAACTCCCCAATTCAAGATACAGATTGATAGACCAAATCAAAACACAGAATCCAACAATTCGCTGCCTCCCAGCAACTCATCTAATCAAAAAAGGGTACCCGTGCTTAAAAATCAAAGGTAGAAGACAATATTTTAGATACCAGGACACCAAAAGCAAGCAGGAGTGATAATTTTAATTTCTGGCAATGCACAGTTCAAGCTAAAGATGTAAACTTCAATGTAAACATCAGCACAGAAAATGGGTCACTACATACTAGCTAAGGGAAAAGCCCAATAAGAAGATAGAACATTTATAGGTATTTATGGACCAGGCACTAGGACACCTATCTTCATAAGGCAAACACTGCTGAACATAAAAGGTCAAGTAAAGGCCAGTTGTGGTGCTGCACTCCTGTAATCCCAGCACCTGGCAGGCTGGGACAGGGGGACAGATGCAAATTTAAGGCAGCCCTAGGCTGAATTATGAATTTAAGGCTAGCCCAAAGGACATAGCATAAGTCTCTATGAAAAATAAAAGAAGAATGAGAAATGGATATATACACTGCATAAAACATGTAAACTGTTCACATGACATCAGTAACGCGATATATAGGAAAGAATGCCATTTGTGTGTGTGCTTGGAGTTAAGAGCACAGAATAAACTGTGATAAAGTAGCATGTCATGCGTAAACCTCACAGTAACCTGAAAGAAAAGCCTACCAGACACACAGGAGAGGGAGGACGGGGAGGAGTGGGCGGTTGCCAGCAAAGAACAAGCAGCAGGAGGAGGAGGAGGACGGGAAGCAGGAGCAAGAGCAAGAGGACAAAAAGCACGTGCCTCACAAGAGCAAAGACAAGGTCTCTACGCCCACAGCCACATGCCATGCTGGCCCCAGAATCGGCGTGGTGGCACATGTCTGCAATCCCAGCACTGTGGAGGCTGAGACAGGAGGACCTCTGCGACTTCGTGTGCGACCTTCTATAAAATAAATAAATGAATGATTAAAATATAATAATAAAGGAAATAAATATGGGGCATAATAAGAACTGGATAGTAGCACACTCTGCAATCTACCAGTGGGATTGGACAAACGTGAGAGACCACAGTTGACCAGACTGCAGTGGTGGCCATATTTGGCGGCCGTATTAAATTCAGGTATTAATTTCTGGTGCACAAGTTCCCATAAGTCTGGAGGACCTAAAATGCTTTACAAACTATTCAGGTACGTAACTCAGCAGTTTGGGTCTGGGGCGCTGCAGGAGGCCCCCCCTGCTCCAGAGCCCTGCAGAATGGCGTGCAGTGCACACATACGCTGCGCAGTGCCTCTGTTCTGTTTCCAGTCCTGCTTTTCCACAGCAGTACTGAGCTGGGGGCGTGGGTGTGGGCCTGGGCTCCAGCCTCCCTGGGCGTGCTCCCCAGCACCAAAATGATTTGACGGATACCTAGGTAGAATGCTAGGTGCTCCTTGTCACCAAAGAAACACACTATTGAAAGATTGGAAATGAGCCCCGTCAAATTCTAATTTTCCTTTTTTAATTTTACTTTTCTTTTCTTTCTTTTTTTTTTTTTTTTTTTTTTTTTTTGTCTTTTTGAGACAGGGTCTCACTATGCAGTTCAGGCTGGCCTTCAGCTCACTTTGTAGCTCAGGCTGGTCTCGAACTCACAACAATCCTCCTGCCTCAGCCTCCCGAGTCCTGGGATTACAAGCCTGCGCCATCATGCCTGGCTTAATTTTACTTTTCAATTAAGAACTTAAAAAAATAAACAAAAGGTAAAATCCAAAAAATAATAATAATAATAATTTTATTGAGAAACAAACAGCAATGAGACAGTTTCAAAACTACTAGCACAATTTCACTAATTAATTCATTGCATATTGTTATCTTGGTGGTTATTCATTGTACAAGACACAGACATGATATCCTGTCCACAAACACTATTAGAACAAATCTCTCCATTCAATGATCCAAGAGAATGAAGCTATGTATCTATCTACCTTAACTGTTTTAAACATACAGATACAAAATGGTCCTTCATTTGTATCCACCTTTTTTGTTTAGTTTTGTCAGAGAAGGGTATTCCATTGTCATTTAAATAGTTCAGATGAGTGAATTGCACAAAATAGTCCAATATAGTCCAGTAGCCCATAATAGTAATGGGTTATCTGTAGTACTGGCAATGACAGAAGTTACTGATTTGGCCAGGGGATGGCTCAGTGAGATAAACACTTGCTTGGCAAGCTCCGGGGCTGGAGGCCAATCCCGGGTTGACGGCCGTATTGTGTACCTCCCACTCATCTGGCTGAGGTCAGGTCTATGTCATCCTATCAGGAACTTCCTCGAGTCCTCAGAAGAAGACCGGAGACACGACTCTGACTGGCTCCTGGTGCTGGCTGAGAAACATTTCTGTTCAGTGCCTGGCTGTGACTGACAGGCCACACCCTGTGCACACCGGGTTTGCCAACTCAGTGTCCCACAGCAACCCCACCTCCAACAGAAGAGGAAACCAGCTCCTCCATGAGCCCTGGGTGAATAGACACTCCAGGACACCTCAGCTTTGTTCTTTGAATCCTTCACTCAAGAGCATTCGTTAATTAACTAGTTTTGAAACTTTATCATTGATTTTTGTTTCTCAGTGAAATAAAAAACAACGTTCAGCGTTACACTCAGTTTCCTGATTATGGCGGCCTGGAAGCAGCAGACGACTACACAGACCATTTCTACGTGCTGAGAGCACACAGGGACCTGGTGCTGACATACGCATGGTCCCACGCGCAGGGCCTCACAAGGCGCAAACTCAGGTGTTGCCTGCTCTGAAAACTAACCATGGCTGAGCCTTCCCGTGTTCAGGCACCAATGACCCCATAGTATCTCTAGCAGAAGGGTGAAATGCCACACGCTGAAAATGAGGAAGCTGAGGTGCAGAGAGAGACGCTAACTTCAGGAAGAAAATGAGAATGACAACCAGGCATTAGAGTGAAATCAGCCAGCGCCACACTCAGGAGCATCCTATAAAATAGCCCAGGAAAAGCAAGAATCACTCTGAATTTCTTTCCAAGGAGGAGCCGGTGGACTCAGATGCTAAGGAGAAAAGGAAGCCATGAAGAGGAAGGTTTAGCACAGGAAATCCACACCGAGGCAGGAAGTGAGTGAGCTGTGCTGCACTGCTGCCCTGCCCCTCTCCTCCGTGCTGATTCCCAGAACACAGCTCAGTGAGCTGAACAGGCAGGACTTACGGCCCCTCTGCTCTCCTTGACCTACATCAGGAACCTGCATATTCCCTGCAGCATCTCCAAGGGTGGGGGAGGATGGCCATGGTGAGGATGACTGAGCTGTGCAGATGGATGGGCTGGGTAGAGAAAAGACCTGTGGGAAGGCTCTGAGGGGAAGGACCAGCCCTGAGCACTGTCCCCTAGAAGGGGCCAGCTCAGGAACACATCAAGTCTGTCTTCTGCTGTGTCCTGGCCCTCAGATATAAATAACAAGCAGGAAGATTCAAAGCAGGAAGATTCAAAGGAGGGGAAAGTCTGACATCACACATCTGCGTGACACAGGCAACACAGAAGATTGGCTCTCGGGGAGGGCGGTGCTGGGCCAACTCATGATGGGCAGAACCCACGCATGTCAGTGGGATGTGCAGAGCAGTGCAGTCACATCTCTCTAACAACCAGGGACCAGCAGCTGGAGAAGCCATGATGCCCACCCTGATGACCCTGCTCTTCCTGGGTGAGAAGGGAAGACAGGAGGGGTCACCTGGTCTGGGAGGTATCGCGCCCCACAGCCAGAGCCGGGACCATCAGGAGACCAGCTCTGGGGAGTAGAGGACCTACTCGGGCTGCAGGTAAACCTCTCACAGTGAAATCTCTTCCAGGGATCAGTGTTGGACACAATAAACCTCTCACAGTGAAATCTCTTCCAGGGATCAGTGTGGGACCCAGCACCCAAAAGCAGGCAGGTAAGTAAGAGATCCCCCCAGCATCTGGGATCTCTCTTCCTGGGAACAACGGGCCAAGCCTGACAGTAGTGAGGGAGTGCAGCAGGTGTTCATTGGTGCTGTGACGTCCGGAGGGTCCTGGGGCTGACAGCTGGGATCTAAGGGAGGAGGAAGTTTCTGAGACTCTTCTGTGATTTCCCTGCAGCGATCCTCCCCAAACCAAAGCTCCGGGCTGATCCAGGAACTGTGATATCACTGGGACGCACTGTGGACCTATGGTGTGCATGGACTCTGAGGGTCCAGCAGTGCCATCTGTGGAAAGAGGGAAGCTCAGTGCCCTTGAGGACACAGACATTCGACGTGCCCACGAACACTGCCAAGTTCTCCATCCCATTCGTGACAGAGCACGATGCAGGGCGATATCACTGTGACTACAACACCTCTGATGGGGGGTCAGAGGCCAGTGAGCCCTTAGAGCTAGTTGTCACAGGTGAGAGGACACTTGCTATACCAGGCCTACCCTCTGCCCTCAGGAAGGGGTTCTTGCTCAGACATGTCTCCCTCTCACAGCCCAGACCTGGGGCAAGTGTGGGAGTGTGACTCCACTGGACACACTGCCTCTGTGTTTCCTGGGAGTCTACGACGAACCCAGCCTTTCAGCCCTGCCCAGCTCTTTGGTCACCTCAGGAGGGAACATCACCCTCTAGTGTGGCTCACCACTAGGATATAACAGGGGCATTTTGACTGAGGAAGGGGTAGCCAAGTTCTCCTGGAACCTGGACTCACAGGCAGGCCCTAATGCTCAGGTCCAGGCCCTGATCCATGTGGGTCCCATGACCCTCAGCCACAGGAGGATGTTCAGATGCTATGGCTATGTCAGGAATCAACCCAGGTGTGGTCACAGCCCTGTGATGCGCTGGAGCTCCTGGTCCCAGGTGAGGGACACACAGCCTTTCTGTTCATGACTGAGAACGTGACCCAGTCCCAAGGTGTGGAGATGAGAGGAGGCGGGGATCCTGGGCTCAGTGACAGGGGAGAGGGGTACAGCAATGCCCAAGGTACAGGGACCCAGTGAGACAGATAGAGGGAAGGTTAGAGAGCAAGGAAGGACGGGAACCCTTAAGTGGCTTCTCAGGTTCCCTCTGATTCTTATGGGTCAGAATGAGTGACAGCTGCTCAGACCCACAGAGTGTGCAGTGCAGAACAGCCCTGAAGCTTCCTCTCCTAATTACACACAGGAATCATCCCCAAGCCCCACTTCTGGGCTGAGCCATCCCGTGTGGTTCCCCAGGGGACACCCGTGGTCCTCTTATGTGAGGGGACCCCGGAGGCCCAGGAGTACTATCTGGATAAAATGGAGTGGCCAGCAAACTGGGAAAGACTGAGCTCCACTGAATCCAGGAATGGGGCCAAGTTCTCCATCCCATCCATGAGAGCAGAGGACGCAGGGCGATATCGCTGTCACTATCGAGGCCCTGCTGGCTGGTCACAGCCCAGTGAGCCCCTGGAACTGGTGATGACAGGTGAGAGCACACTCAGGGTCCCAGCTCCAGCATATCCTCGGATTGGGGTCTTCTCTCAAGGATGACCCCTCTCTCAGCACAGCTATGGGGTTTGTGTGGGAAGTGTGTCCTTCTCTCATACTGTCACCTTCCCTCTAGGAGTCCACAGCAAACCCAGCCTCTCAGCCCTGCCCAGCCCTGTGGTAATGTCAGGAGAAACTGTCACACTCCAGTGTGCCTCACTGCTGAAATATAACAGGTTCATTCTGATGGAAGCAGGGGGAGCCAAAAAGACCTGGATACAAGACTCACAGCAAGGTCCTCTGAGGGCACAGGTCCAGGCCCTGTTCCATGTGGGTCCTGTGACCCCCCGCCACAGGTGGTCCTACAAATGCTACGGCTATTATCAGATCCAACCCCAGGTGTGGTCAGAGCCAAGTGACACCCTGGAGCTCCTGGTCCCAGGTGAGGGAGGCACAGCCCTTCCTTTCATGACTGAGGGCCTGACCCAACCCTAAGGTGTGGAGATGAGAGAGGCCAGGGAACCTAGGCTCAGTGACAGAGGGAGAGGTAGACAGCAACACCCAAGATAGAGGGACCCAGTGGGCCAGAAAAAAGGAATGTAATATCGTGGGGAGGGAGTGAAACCTTCAAGTGGCTCCTCAGGTCCCTCTGCTCCTTATGGGTCAGAATGAGGACAGCTGGTGGGACCCCCGCAGTGTGCAGTGCAGAGCAGCCCTGACCCCTCCTCTCCTAATTGCTCACAGGGACCCTCCCCAAGGCCTCCTTCTGGGCTAAACCATGCTGTGTGATCCCTCGGGGAAAGCCCGTGACCCTGTGGTGTGAGGGGACCCCAGAGGCCCAGGACTACTATCTGGATAAAGAGGGGTGGACAACGAACTGGGGCAGACAGACCTCAGCTGCTCCCAGGAGCGGGGCCAAGTTCTCAATCCCATAGGTGACAGAGCACTATGGAGGGAGATATCGCTGTTACTATCGAGGCCCTGCTGGCTGGTCAGAGCCCAGTGAGCCCCTGGTGCTGGTGGTGACAGGTGAGTGGACACTCCGGGTCCCAGCCCCAGCCTGTCCTCAGATGTGGTTCTGCTCTCCAGGGCGTCCCCCCTCTCTCAGCACAGCCATGGGGACGTGGGAGTCCACTTCACTCACTGTCTCCCTCTCTCCTAGGAGTCTACAGCAGGCCCAGCCTCGCAGCCCTGCCCAGCCCTGTGGTCACGTCAGGAGGGAACATCACCCTCCTGTGTGGCTCACAGAGAGGATTTGACAGGTTCATTCTGACTGAGGAAGGAGGAGACAAGCGCTCCTGGACGCTGGACTCACAATACAACAGGGGGGATTTGCAGGCTCTGTTCACTGTGGGCCCTGTAATTCCCAAGCACAACTGGACATTCAAATGCTATGGCTATTACAAGAAAAACACGCAGGTGTGGTCAGAGGCCAGTGATGCCCTGAAGCTCCTAATCTCAGGTGAGAAATTCCAGGCTAATGCAGTACTTTTGCATTCACCAAGGAGAAAGCCCGAACTTGTACCCCAAGCTGACGGTGGGTGAGAGAATCTCCTGAACCTGAGACCCCTAGTGTGATGCCATCAGGTCAGGACAGAGGGCAGGGGCATGGCAGACACAGGCCCCTCAGCTGGCTCTTCCTTCCTCCAGGGCTTTCCAGGAAGCCCTCCCTCCTGACCCAACAGATCCCTGTTCTGGCCCCTGGACATAACCTGACCCTCCAGTGTCGCTCGGACCTCACCTATGACACATTCACTCTGTCCAAGGAGGGGGCAGATGACCTTCCACAGCAGCCAGCCAGGCAGCCTCGGGCTGGGGTCTCTCAAGCTGACTTCCTCCTGGGCCCTGGGAGCCACTCCCATGGGGGCCGATACAGATGCTATGGTGGACACAGCCTTTCCTCTGAGTGGTCAGCCCCTAGTGACCCCCTGGACATCCTCATCGCAGGTAAGGAGCCCAGGGCTCAATCAGGGACCCAGATTCTGCAAAGTCCCTGCAAGATGAGAGAGCGTTGTGGGGTGTCAGAAAACGAAGTAGACAGGAGAATGGGAGGCCAGGAATGTAGAATCAGAGGTGACAGAGAACGAAGATTCTCAGAGACAGCCCAGCTGAGGCCTCAGCTCAGGACAAGCTGGGGCCGCCCCTCACTGCGCTCCTTCTCTACAGGACAGCTACTTGCCACACCCTCTCTCTCAGTGCATCCAGGACCCAGGGTCTCCTCAGGAGAGCATGTGACCCTGCTGTGTCAGTCACAGAGCCCGATGGACTCTTTCCTTCTGTACAAGGAGGGGGCAGCCGATCCCCCCCTGCGTCTGAAATCAAAGTCCCAAGGTCATCAGTCCCAGGCAGAATTCTCCATGGGAGCTGCAAGCTCAGCCCTCAGGGGCACCTACAGGTGCTATGGCTCTCAGAACTCAACTCCATATCTATTGTCACAGCCCAGTGATGCTGTGGAGCTCGAGGTCTCAGGTGAGCTATTCTGTCCCTTTGACAGTGCTCCAAGGATAGTTCTGGATGAGTAAGAGTTACGCAGCAGCAAGAGTGGGTTAAGTGCGGAGCTCAGAGGAGGAGATGAGCTGGCTCCTCTCATGCATGGCCACAGTGCCACACCTTTGGGCTGCTGGAGCTTCCTATTGTCAGCACGAGGGTTGTAGTGAGGCCACAGGGCAGCGGGGGGTGTGCGGATAAGGATCCCTAGGAAGAGTCGAACCCTTCAACCTGCTCTCGCTAATCCCCTCAATCTTATGGCACCCCATCCACTGCCCTCAGCACCCAGCCCCACAGCAGGACCATCCGGGGCTCTGTCTCAAAGTCCTGTGTCCAGGCTGCCTGGAGATGCCCAACCCATCACAGTCCTGGTTCCAGTCTCAGCTCCTCTGGTGTCCAGGCACAGAGAAGGTGGGAGGGAACCAGAATCACCAGGATTAAGGATCCACGCTGCCTGGGGTGGTGTGCAGGTGAAGGAACTGTTGGGGTCCAGCCTGTAAGGAGCAGCCGCTAAAATGGGGAGCAGGAAACCCAGCCCCTTCCCTCCCCAATCCTCCAAGTAGGTCCTAAGGACCAGCCACTCCGAGCAGGGTTTGGACTCCGAGATGGACAGTGAGGCCTCTGCTGGGAAGAGCAGTAGCAGGGCCTGAGCTGTGGGGCTGGTGCAGCCTCCTCTGGAGATGCAGACTCAGACCAGCCCCTCCTGGTGGGCCTCAGTATCTCCAGGGCTCAAGGGGAGGCCAAGCCCCAACCTTCAACACCTTCCCTTGTGCTGACCTTGCTGTGAGCCCTGCAGAGGCAGCCTCCCAGGGGAGCCTGCAGGTCCTGTATCTCTGTTCAGTAACAGGGACAATGTGCAGGGGAGGAGCAGGGCCAGAGCAGACTGCTCAGGCTCTCTCTCCCCATCAGTTTACAAGGCTGGAAGTCAGCACCTCCAGGTTTCAACCCCAAAAACGTCTCTTCCTGCTGGGAGGTCTGCAGCACTGATTGCCTTTCTGAGCCTCGGTGTCCCTGTCCGTCCACTGCCTGAGACTGGCAATCACATGTCCCACATCTGTGAGGGTTAGGGTGAGGAGTCCAGCAACCTAGCGTGAGCCTGGCACACAAGAAATAGGCAACAGATGAGTGCATGCTTCACTCACAAAACCACTGCTGTGTTTCCCCCACTGAAGGACTGGCAGGGCACCTGAAGGTGCTGATTGGAGTCTTGGTGGCATCAGTCTTGCTGCTTCTCCTCCTCATCCTCATCCTCCAATACCAGTGTAAGAGCAAAAGCAGGAAAGCAGGTGAGTATCGAGGGGGTGGCCAGGGCCTCAGGAGTCTTGGGTTCCCCACAGTCTATGTCAAGCTGCACCCAGGCATTGGCCCAGGGCATGGTCTGGTAGAGGACTGCAGGCTTAGCTTCCCCTCTGCAGAAAGCACAGTTGGAGAATCCAGCGCAGAACACACAGCCCATCCTGTAGGTGTCTCTGGTCTGGTCTGAGCTTCTCCACCTTGGACTATATAGGCTTCCTGGCCTTAGTGGTCTGAGGCCTCCTCCTACCCTGTGTGGCCTGAAGCCCTGGTGGGTCTGTCCTCCTGGCTGAGACTGTCATCTCCCAGCCCAGAGAGAGGCTGACTTCCCTGTCCAGCAGGGGCCACAGGGCCAGCGCCCCAGGACAGAGGCATGCAGAGGAGGTCATTCCTGCCCCAGGACCCAGACTCCCTGCCTGCCTTCATGGCCACCTGACACCCCCTTGGCTCCTGAGGTCTAGCCCAGCTGCTGTTTCCAAGAAAGAAAACCCCTGGAAGAAGAAGAAGAGCCTGAGTGGGAGGTGCCTGGAGGTCTCAACCTCACAGGGACAGGGAAAGGCTGGGCTCAGGGCTGAGTCAGACTGACCTGTGGAGACTGGGCCTGGGGATATCACTCAGGTGGACAGGGAAGGGCCTGGGAAGGGTGAGAGACCACAGGACTGTGACCAGAAAGTGAACCCTCTCTGTCCCTGCAGATGCCACAGTGAGGGACACAGAGCCTGGGGGCAGGATGGAACTGGATGCTTCGGTGAGAACTCTATCCAAGGCACTGGGACTTCTTGTCTCCCAGTTCAGCCCAGGATGCTGCTGTGTCCTGAACCACACAGCTGTCAGGGACCTCAAGTTGAGCTCTCCCTTCTGGAAGCCAAGGCATCTACCTGCTGTGACCTCATCCTCTGCCTTTTCATGCAACCTTGGAGCTCTGTCCCTCCAGCACTTTTATGGCCCTCGACCTCTGTCTGGTGGTTCCCTCCCCAGGTCTCACAAGGACCTGAGTGCATGAGCCACCCCATGAGGTCTCCCTCACTCATCCACTGCGCTCTCCTGGCCTCACTCCATGGAGACTGAGGATACAGTGGGGAGCACAGACACGCCAGCCCTGAGTCACCTCAAGCTGGGAGGCCAGTAGAACACAAAGCTGAGAAAGGAAATAAAGCAGAGGAAAGGGTGCAGGGCAGGAGGGCCAGTGGGAATCACGGGGAGGACTCTGGGAAGGAGTGCTGAGCAGAAGCCTGCGTGGAGAGGGCCACATGGACCTCTGAAGCACATCACTGCAGACAAGCACAGGACAGGTGCGAAGGCCCTGAGGCAGAGACGGGCTCCTTCTGGGAGATCAGGGAGCAGGGTCCAAGTGCCAGGATGGCAGGGCAGCACTGCAGGAAGGAAGTTACTTAGGAAGCGCATGAAGGTCTGTGAGGAAGGGACAGAATATAGGTTCATATCTAAAGGATCCCTTTGTCCATCATACAGGAAACTGGGTGGAGACCAGCATGGACCCAAGGAGACCCATCTCTGTCTCTTTCTCCCTGCTGCAGAGCCCACCTCATGAGGACCCCCAGGAAGCGATGTATGCCCAGGTGAAGCACTTGGCACCCAGGAGGCCCATGGACACTCAGGTGGGTCCAGCACTCCCCAGGCCCCAGGCTTCCCCTGTGCCAAGCAAAACCTCCTCTCTCCTCTCTCCCCTGAAGGCGGCTGCACACAAGGGTCCCCAGGATGTGACCTATGCCCAGCTCTGCAGCAGGAGGCTCAGACAGGGGACAGCTGCACCTCCTTCCTCCCAGGATGGGGTCCTCCCAGCGGAGGCTAGCGTATATGCTGTCGTGGCATTCACTCGCCCTGGAGCTGTCCCCAAGGACAGTAAGTGATGCATCAGCCAGGGACACCTCACAGAGACTCCAGAGATTCTGGGACCTTCTCAGATGCACCTGACTCTGCAGTCAGAGAGCTCATCGGAGATCCTTCAACAATCACTGAGTGAAAGAGAAATGGATCCATGGGTGAGGCTGTGTGAACTGATTGATGATGTTAATGACAGCGTGAGGCAACACAGGAAGGAAATGAAAAACTTAAGAACCATGGACCAATCAGAAAACACTCTAAAACTCAATAAACCCAGCTATGCTTAAAAACCTTTAGACTGCTTAGGCAGAGCACAGCAGCTGGAGTTTAATCTCCAATGTGCTGTGCCAGTCCTGTACCCAGCTCATGCTGAGATGGCTATAAAGACTGGGCGTGGTACCAGGCGCCTGTAATCCCAGCACTTGGGAGGCTCAAAAGAGGAGAATCACTTCAAGTTGGATCTACATAGTAAGACCCTGTAGAGCCTTCCTAAATACAGCAAATAAATAAATAAATAAATAAATAAATAAATAAATAAATAAATCTTCTAGAAAAAGAATGTGGAACTACTCCAACTGAAGCTAATGATGAAAGATCAAGCTCTTTCTGGGGGTTGGCACACATTTCAAAATTAAGAAATAGCAGATAGTATGACAGATTAACAGTGTTTTTAAAAAAATACCTGAAAATTGTGGAAAAAATTTCCAGTATATTAGGAGGTATGCAGGATCACCTAGTACATTAGGTGGAGGAAGATACAATTAGAAAATCTGAATCCTTTCATGTACATTAAACCCACTGACTGTAAGTTCCCTCTGCAAGTTCTAGTTTTAGTTCAGAAATCCTGCTTGAAACTTCTCACCCGCATTTGTACACGTATGACACAGATATAACTGCAAGCTTCTAGGTCTTTCTGAGAGCCAGAAACAGCAAAAATACAGTGTACACATTTTATCAAATCAGTACAAGGCCTCATGTCAGAATTCATCAAGAAACCCACAGAATGAGGGAGACGCAGGACCCATGTCTCCTATCAAGTCATATGTGACTTCCTAGAAATAAATCAAACTCTAGCAATTTGGAGGGCTGACACAAGAGGATCACAAGTCTGATACCAGCCTGAGCTACACTGTGAGATGTTGTCTCAGAATGAATTAAAAATACCTGGGAATGTACCTTTGTTTTTCCCTGAGTTCAAACACCAGTATTACAAGGAAAAAAACGTTTTACCGATTCAGACATGCAGAGACTGAGCATGGTGTCGAGGGCCTGTAACCCCAGAAATTTGGAGGCTGAAAACAGGAGGATCCCTAGAGTCTGATCTGTGTCGTAAGACGCTGTCGGCTGCGTACTAAATACACTAAAAAGAGAGAGAGATACAATCAGTCCCCAGTTTATGAATGGGTTCCATTCTGGAAGAATGTTTTTAAATTGTATTCTTTATAATCTGACAAAGAGTATCTCACACAGTACACTTGTGAAAGTTCTCAACTCGAATGTTCATAAGCCAGGGACTTAGAGTATATAAAAGGCAATATATCATCACCACCACAGAATGCTTGAGGTTTTGGGGGGGTTTTGAGTTTGGTTTGGTTTGGTTTGGTCAGGATTGGTCTGGTTTGTTCTGCTTTGATGTGGTTTCATTTGGTCTGGTCTGGTCTGGTCTGGTCTGGTCCAGTCTTGTCTGGTCTGGTTTGGTATAGTTTGGTTTGGTTAGAAAGGCTAAAGTACCCTGGTTATGCCAAAAAAAAAAAAAAAAAGAAAGAAAGAAAGGCTAAAGTAGCTTAAAATGTAAAAATTTAGTCAGCATAATCAGACACATGGATGGAAGCAGGCAAGCCTTTCGGTAACAATCCATGACAATAAAAAGAAAAACTCATGTGAATTAAAAGGGATATTCTACCTTGTACAGAGACATGCCCACAGCGTCCCCAGCCAGCTTCCTTGTCATGAAGTGATGCTGACCTGCAGTTGTTCTGGGCAGGGATGTGGCTCAGCACCGTAGTACCTGCCTGGTAAGCATGAGGAACCAAGCTGGATTCCTGTCTCCCCCCCCCACACACACACACAAAGGAAACAAACACCTGTACTTGCTCTGGGGTTCAGTCTTAAACAACTGACCCCTTCCTAAAATGCCTCCTGACGACACCCTCTCATGTATGTCAAATGTTTCATGGGATTTCTCCAACTGTAGACTGCCATGCAGGTTGCTTGTTTTATGGGGTTTTTTGCTTGTTTGTTTTTTTTTTTTTTTTTTTTTTTTTTTTTTGGGGGTTTTTTGTTTTGTTTTGTGTTGTTTTTGCTGAACCAGGGATTGAACTCAGGCCCTTGCGCTTGCCAGGGAAGTGCTTATTCCACTCAGCCATCTCTCCGGACCCGCCGTGCCGATTGAGTCACCTTGGGGTTGAGTAGCATGCTGTTTTTGGCAGTCTAAGATAGCCAGGAGCTCTTCTTGAAGCCAGTCTGTTGTTCTATCCTGGAACTGCCAACAGTAAGGACTGACATTCTCTGCCTCATTGTTGGATAGATCCACGATCAGGTTGGTCTCCTGCCCTGTGCTCAGATGAAATGAAACAGGGAGGAAGCAAAACACAGTAGGCAGTGGCCATGACCAGGACGTGGAATTCACAGGCATAGAGTTGGCCAGGATTCGAATGCAGCTCTCCACAAATTTATTAGCTTAGCTTTGAGTTTATTAGATTGGCTTACAGATCCAAAGGCAGGAAGTCCACAGTGCCTCTATGCACTCTGGAAAGCTGGAGGATACAGTAGCTGCTCAGCTGAAGAAGTTGTAAACAACAGGAGGAATCATGGATGAGGCACCAGTCTAAGACAAAGGGCAAAGAATCCAGCTGATAAGTCCTGGTGTTAGTCTACACAGGAAAGCTAAAGTAACTGGCACATGATGCTTATGTTAAGAACAAAAAATGCTCCTCTAAGACAGGCATTGGGCTACCACATGTAATCCCAGGACTCGGAAAGAAGACATAGGAAGATCACTCCAAGTTCAAGACCGATGTAGGCTACACAGTGAGTTCAAGACCAGCCTAAAATGCATAGTGAAGGGCCTGCCTGATAGCTCAATTTACTAAGCACTCACTTGGTAAGCGCAGGGGCAGGGTTTGATTCCTGCCACACCGCATGCCACACTGCCCACACACACCAGGGCTTGCTGGGCTGACAATGGACTCTGAGTGTGGTGGTGCACGCCTCTAATCCCAGCACTAGAGAGGCAGAAAACAGGATTCCCAGCTGTGCAGTGAGAGCCTGTACACAAAAAAAAAAAAACAAAGAAAATACACAGTGAGACATTATCCCCAAAAATGCCCACAAACTGCATGCAGCTGTTCAGACATTTCTGGCTTCCTTCTGCTTTTGTTTCCCTTCCATCCAGGCAACAAGCAGGTTCCTTAGTGCTACCCAAAAGCAGGGTGTGTCTCCCCCTCTGTTTGTTCAATGACATGTGACTTGTTACAGACAGACCCAGCCATGACCTCCTTCTGACAACTTTTTAATCCACTCACATTTTCAGGCCATAATTAATAATCACTCTTTGGGTTGATTTATTCTTTGGGTTTTGTTTTTCTCTTGAGTGATAGCAACTACAACTACTGCTTTGATTTTGAACATTGTTTTTACTGTACCCCCTAGTTTAATGTTGAGTTTTAACTGTCATTTATACAGTCTCCTTTCATGCATTTTCAATTCACTCTTTATTTGTGTTTTTGTTTGTTTGTTCATTTGTTTTGGAGAACCAGGGATTGAACTCAAGCCCTTGCGTTTGCCAGGCAAGCCTTTATTCTACTGAGCTATCTCCTTGGCCCTTCAATTCACTCTTGACTATGTTCGTTGTTTGAAAGTGCCGCACCATGGCTATGTTTGGAAGTCCATGGGAGAATTCCTGCTCCACATGCCCAAGAGCCTGGATTCAACATTCCACAGCACAAAGTAAAATAAATAACATAAAAAGGAAAAATAACAAATAAAAATAACATAAAAACTAAAGCAAGGGAGCCAGGGACACGGCTCAGTGGAATAAGGGCTTCCTGGGTGAGCGCAAGGGCCTGACTTCAGTTGCCAGTTCTGGAAAAAAAAAAAAAAAAAATCAAACAAAGAAAAAAGACACATGGTCTTATTTACAAGTTTTTTTTTTTTTAATTTCTCACTTCTGCTATAAATTTTTAGGTCAGTTTCACTGTGGCAGGACAGTATTACGATCAAGTTGTGTTATATGCATGTTTATTTGTGACCTGTTGAAGAAAATATATTCTGATGTTGCTGAGCAGAGTTACGCATGAGTGTGAGTGTGATCACATGCATATGTAATCTGCTAGCCCTAGTTGCACTGTACAGTTATCTGAGTACCTCTTTCTTTACTATCTCCTGCCGAGCTGTTGTAGAAATATTAGAGTGGAAGAATGATACTTCAAATATCGTAGTAGACTCTTTCCTCTGCTTTTATCTCTTCTTCTCCTATGTCCTGCAACTTTTTTAGGTATAAATCTTCATATTTAAACCAGCTGCTCATGTTGAACCATCCCTACCATGATGGCCCTATGGTGCTCTCCCGTGTGATGTGAGGCCCTCAGGTAGGGAAAGCAGGGGCTGCTCCCAGACCTGCATGCGTTTGGCTCCTCCCAGGCCTTGCACAGCCTTCTGTGCCCAACACCCCTGACTCCTCCTATGCACTGGCTGTTGGGTGGAGGAGGTCCTTGGTCCCGCGGCAGGCCGAGGCTGCTTCCTGCTTATGCTGCTGGGCCATGGCTGCTCTGCTTTTCTCAGACCAGAGGGACCTATCCAGTCCTTTGGATTCAGGGCTATGACTGGCATTTTGTGGCCACTGGAGTGGAGTCTAGGTGATCCCAGCATGTACCGCTCAGTACAATTCCCCCCTGGTCAGCTTCAAACCTGACAACAGTCTACTGTGGCTAGATGGCTCTTTCCTCATTCCACTCGGGGACGTTGGCAGTGAGGCAACCCATGCCCATTCTACTGCTGGTGTCTACCCTGAGCACTTTGAAATACAATGTCAGTCCCACCCATTCGCTTCTGTTCCGGGTGTCTGTGTGCTATAGCACAGCACAGGTTTGCCTCACTAACAAACCACTGGCTGGTATTTTCACTCCGGTTTCAGGCCTTCCACACCTCTGGTCCTCACCTTCTGGTGTGAACCACAGTGGGATGCTGGTCCCCACCTGCCAGAATGCAACACGCTGAGCTGGCGTGCTGTTGCTTCTGCTGCTACCACTTCAGAGAGTCCACGTGGGTAGCATTCAAAGTGCTCAACCTCAGGGTCCCCTGGGTTTGCCTTTGGCGAGCTAGAAGTCTGGGCTTGCATCCTGTTAAGATGTCTTATTATTTTCTATCATTTCTATTTGAATTAATGGATTAATGCTTGTTAATTGCTAATGATGCGTAGTTTTATTGCTAACATTTAGAAACCTTAGTAAATGACTACTTCTCAGAGGTGTCTTCCAGGTATAGATGGTTTCAAGTTCTGAGCCTATTTCATCATTCTACTTCTTCAACTTATCGGGGATGAGAAGTTGCTGCCTACTTGGCCCAGCCCTGGCACTGAAATGCAGAATTTTTTAAGATCCTTAGACAACCTGAGTCTTGGTATTCCAAGAAGACAAGTTGATTAGAACAATTACATCACCTTGAATAATGTAGTAAAATCTACAATAGCAATAGCATCAAACTCGGCCTGCAAAATGATAAGCTGTGGGATTAATTTTCCACTGTAAACCATGTGAACTAGATTTGTAGTTACATAACAAAATCTCACATGAACCAGACAATGTTCCACAGTAAATAAGTCCTCAGTACAGAAATTTTACTTTCTGGGGATAAAAAATAAAAGTCATTAGGGAAAATAATAGAAAAATAAATGAAGAGGAAGAGCTTAGAAGCCAGGTTGCAGGACAAGGAAGACCAAGCAAACTCTGGGAAACTGACAGGACAGGAAGGAAACATAAAAAGAAGATGCAAGAGCCGAACAGGACATCCACCAATGGTGTTCACATCCATATAGAAACAACGACAGCAAACAAAAACCAAAATGGGCTAGGGGTTTAGCTCAGGGGTACAATACCTTGCTTGGCAAGCATGGGATTCTGAATTTAATTCCCAGTACAAAAAAAAGGAAGGAAGGAAGGAAGGAAGGAAGGAAGGAAGGAAGGAAGGAAGGAAGGAAGGAAGGAAGGAAGGAAGGAAGGAAGACAGGGAGCCATGGAGGGAGAAACAGAAAGAGGAAGAAGGGGAAAAAAGAAAAAAGTCCACCTCAAGGCATGTCTCTGCTGTCACTGGTAGACAGCATGGGCAGAAATAGTCCAAATCCAAGTGATTAATCCCAGAAAGCCAGTTGTGGTAGTGGACAATCCCAGCAAGCCTGAAGCTCTGGCTCCACTGAAATTCAGGCTGCTTTCTGCTTCCGACTCTGGAACCAGATTATTTCAGCCTGCAGCAGTCCATGAGCCACCTGCTAGCTCGAACTGCTGGAATCTTCCTGCAGAGATGGCAGAGGCTGAGTGCAAAGGCAGAGGTCCACACCGGATGTCAGACCTCTGCACAGGACCCTGAGACTCCATCCCCAGCCTGTCACAGCAGCCCTACTGCCTCACAGACTCACTAACACTCCTCATTCCTCAGCACTGAGGGCCAAGAGGAGAAACTGTTGGAGGGGGAAAGAAGGGCCATGCTGTGGCAAACAGTGGGGCCTGGAAGGATATGGAGACTGAGAGGGTGAGTGGCTCCAAGGCAGGGCAGGATGGCACAATGGCACCAGAGAGGAGAAATGTCTTGTGGCACGGCAGGCAGGAGGCAGTGAAACAGCAAGCAGGAGCACCACCCCGCCTTCCCTCCCTCCCTTTAGAGTCCATCCAGGACACAGGCCTGCTGAATGCTTCCAGCACACTCAGGGCGTGGCCTCCATCATGCACACCCAGAACTACCCTAATGCCAATCAGTGCACTCATTAGTACCAGGCACTCTTAATCCTAGTGTCACACACTTAGCCCACATTCGACCTGGCCATCTGCAAAAAGCCCCCCCTCTGAGCACATGAGGCTTTGGGGACGTCTACACACAAGGCACAACAGATGGCTACCACATCCTGGGGAGTGTACGGAGGGGGCCTCTGAGAAAAGGCCTATATGCACTGGAGCTCTGTGAGGCAGCATCAATGTGGGGTACACAGACATTGAGAACCCCTGTGGTGAGTAAAACCCTAGGCCAGGAACCATGCTGTAGATTGACCCCACCCAGCAGGAACATGGGACAGGACAAGTGACCATATACAAAGAGATGGACACGGAGGGGGCCGGGAATGCAGCTCAGTGGCAGGGCACCTGCTGGCAAGCACTACCTCAGCAATAACAAAAAAGATGGGTGTGAAAACAAATAGGGTTTTTTTGTGACTTACTATCCTTTTCCTTACCTAGTGGAATCCAGCTCTACAGGTTCTGGAAAGCAACCACTCACCAAAAAAACAGAGCATTTCTGGACACATTTTTCATTTTGTGTTTAATTTGTAAAGTTGGATTTGTCTGTTTTTCTTTCCCTTTTGCTTCCTTTTGTTCTTTGTTTAGTCCATTTCTCATTTTTTCTTTTTCATATTTTTCTGTTACCTTTATCTACTCACATATTTTTCAATGACATTATTGATCTCACACTTCTCTCCTCTGTCTTATAAGTTTCTTTATGAATTTCATTGCAATTTGGAGTTTTTCAAGGGGAAATAATATAATACAGGACATTCAATCATAAGATTATTTTACAATAGTCACCTAAAAGGTCATACACAAGAGTGCAGGAGGGGCTGGCAAGATAGTTCAATGGTCTAAAGCGCCTGCTTAGGCAAGTGTGCATGGACCGAGGTTTGATTCCCGGCACACCATGCCATGCCGGCCTGAGCAGGCTCACAAAAAGAGTAAAGGAAATCTGTCCACATACTAAAGACAACAGAATGCAGCTGGAGGTCTGGATCCCACAGTAATGTCCAGCTGAAGACCTAGAGCTCATAGCAATGCCCCCCACAAGTCCAAATGGAGGCCAGAACCCCACGACAATGCCTCATGCAGGCCTGTTTCATGGATTTGGGCTGGGAAGGCCCAAAGGTCAGTGGTGGAAGCTAAAATGTACCAGTGGGATGAAGGATCTGTGCCAACAGGCTGAGGGATCTGCCCTGGAGCCAGGACGTGGTGCTCAGGGTAGGAACCAGAGCTCTCTGAGAGGTTCCACAGCCATCCTCAGCAGCAGTGACGTCCCAAGCTTCCCTGATGATGAGAACAGCCAAGTTCCTATCAGGAAAGCCAACACGACAAGCTCCTTAAGGAGACTGAGCAGCGCAGCATTTTCCCTCTTGAGCCAGGAAGCGATGCTCAAGGTGACGACCAGAGCTCAAAGTGAACTGTAGCCATTCCCAATGACAAAAAGGCCAGGGCTCCTTCACAATAGGAACAATTTCCTCAGGAAATCCGGTATGACCAGGCCCTCAACAGAACCAGCAGCAACCCCAGGGAAGTGAACAGCCTCCAGCAGCTGCCAACAGACTCTTGTGCTGCCAGTAGCAATGCTCAGGGGCCTCCCACACCCAGCGCCTGCTGCTTCAGTTCAGCTGGGCCTGACAAGTCGGTAGTCAGCTGCAAGCCGCCACATCATTCTTCTGCGACCCATACTTCTTTAAATTTCCCTTTACCCGATTACCTCATTTTTCATTATTACAATTCAGCTTTATTTTACACATTCAGTTGAAGAATGCAGTTATTGCTGAACTTTTTCTGTTATCAATGGTGGTAGTTAGTGAATTTAGAATTCACTGTCTAGGCCGGGCGTGGTGGCGCATGCCTGTAATCCCAGCACTTGGGAGGCTGAGGCAAGAGGATTGTTGTGAGTTCAAGACCAGCCTGAGCTACAAAGTGAGATTAAGGCCAGCCTGAACTGCATAGTGAGACCCTGTCTCAAAAAGACAAAAAAAAAAAAAAAAAAAAAAATAGAATTCACTGTCTATTGTCATTTGGCTGGTCTTTCTGCTTCTCTCGCCACTGTTATAGATCTCTCTTACTATGGTTAAGGCTGGAGCAGTGGTAGATCTTTGTTGGTTCTTTTTTGTTTTTTTTTTAACCAGGAAACTAACTCAGGACCTTGCGCTTGCCAGGCAAACACTGAGCTGTAACCCCAGCCCCATTGGTTCTTATGGTATGTCAACATCCAATTTGTCTCTGTATTTACTCTACCCCAATCGTTTCCAATTCACAGCACAAAAGCCATAGAAATATAACAAAATAAGGCAGCAAGATGCCTCCAAAAAACACTTCCTTAACAAACACAGATGTCCCTGACACTCAAGTAGAGGAAGTTATAGCCAAAGAATGCAAAAATCACTTGGTCAAAATATTTAAAGCACGGAAAATTACAACACCCTAAGAAAAGAGATTATGGAGGATTTCAGAAAATGGAAAGATATTCCATGCTCCTGGATAGGAAGATCCAACATCATGAAGATGGCCATACTCCCAAAATTGCTGTACAGATTTAATGCAATCCCTATCAAACTGCCACCAACATACCTACCAGATATAGAGAAATCAATCCTAAAATTT
>PVKA01034354.1:0-13050 GCA_004027165.1 Ctenomys sociabilis
CTACAACTAAAAAGAATTTAGTCAGATAGTTTAGGTAAACTATATTGCATATTTTGAATGGTAATAAGCAGGTTCTCTTCAGGATGGTTAACAATCTAAGTTTGCAGATCAAAAATTGGAGAAATGGAAAGGTTGCAAGGTCAGCCAATATTTTGGCCCTAACCTTTCAAGATCAGTGAAGACTCAGGACATAGGAGAACCTGTACTGTAATATCATGGAACTCATGTGTGCCCCTAATTTTCTGATCAAGGAGATTGTGGAGCCACAGAGGAAAGTGAGCGATGATCCATAGTGTGGTTGCAGACAATCACATGGTAAGAAAACTTTCTATCAGGCTTTCACAGAGAGCAAACTGGTCAAGCAATGGCCGTGACTCATCCACATGGATGACACAGACAAAGGATCTACAGAGGGAGGTACAGGGTTACAGGATAAACTGAGAGGACTTGACTGACCTCAGCAGATACAAAAGTTACATTTTTTGTTATATAGGTCTTGCTTTAGTTCAATCTTAGCTATCTATCAGAAAAGTATAAAAGTGAAGTATATAAATATGGCAATAATAGCTGAGCTGTGGATGGCTCTAGTCAACAACTTCTTCGGATAACCCAATATTATTGTGGACTGCTGGACTGTGTTGGAATGTTTCACTGAATTCGAGTACCTATAATAACTGAATGAGAATGGAACACCCATCTTTAACAGGACTAAACAAAAGGGGGGATGCAGGGGAAGAACTATTCTGTGTTTATGTAAACAGTACAGTTAGGATAGATATGCAGTGCTTTAGCATAGTTATATGAGAAGAAATATATGACTACTGGTGTTTGGACAGGATATCCTGTGTGCTTCTTGTGCTATGGATAACTACTGGGAAGATAAAGTGTAAAAAGTATTAGTTATTGAAACTGTACTTTAAGTCAGCTTTGGAAAAAAAGAAGATAGGTATGCAGCTACACTCTCTTAATTCATTAATCAGAGGCATCTGTTCTAATAGTATTTGTGCATGGAGTATCATGTATGCACCTTGTTCAACAGAAGGCCAATACGAAAACAATGTGCAATGTAAAAAAACTGGAATTGAACAGTTTTGCCATTTTTTTTGTGAAAAACTATGTTTGAATTGAGAAAAAAATTTCAGAGTCAGTGCATTAAGTTGGATATGGATAATACATATTTAGCTTATTTTGTAGTGAGTTTCAACTTTCAAATATTTATGAAGCTGTGACAGAGACAAAGTTTGATTGCAAGAAGTTCTTTTATTTGAACCTGAAAGCCAATGGCTCAGATTTATGGAAACAGGGCCAGAGTCCAGATACTTTTCTCTTCTATGGCTCTTAGAAAGCTATAAATTCCACGGACCTTTCTATCCCAAAGGAGCAAACCTAATCAGACTTGAGGAAACAATGTTGTTGATTCATATGGATGCCCACAAACTTGTGACAATGGTTATTACCGAAAAAGAAAACTCCAAGCTCGGAATGAACTGTTTTAACCTCTATATCCAGCTGGATAAAAACTGACTTCATAAATCTGTAAGGAGTTACACAATTGAGTTTTTAATAAGTCCACAAGATTGTTGGCATGATAATACTGAAGGACTTGATATTAAAGTTAAAAGGACTCACATCATAACAAAGGATTAAAACATAATTTAAAGTGATTCTTAATTTGATAATAGGTTAGTTATGAACAATGATATATTGTAGTTTCCAAAAATTTATATGTTATGAGAAAAAATTGTATAAAATCGCATCAATTATATCAAACAGTATATCTTTAATACAAGAGCAATGTCACAATTTCAATGAAATGGTTCAGAAGATTCCAGAGTAACAATCTGACATCTGCATTTCACACTGAGAATACCAACTAGTTAGTGGCAGAAGAGACTCAGGAACAACAAGCACTGATTCCTACTGTACCCTAAGGACTTGTAAAGCATAGCATTCTGGATTTGTTTAGGTAACTTGAGAAGTTGTAAGTAAAAAGGTAAGAGTGATTTGAGCAAAATTTCAATGAGGGTGTGATTGGAACAAATAAAGTGTAGTCATGTGTAGATATTTTCTCCCAAATGGAACAAGAATGCTTGAAATATTGTCTCCTCTAAAGTTATAGAGAAGCACAAAATCTATTTTTCTTTCACTTAAAGAGTTTCTATCCTCACTGTTTGAAGGCAAAGATTGTCTTCTAATATAGAGTTACAAGGCTCAAAGATGAACATTTCCAGTAGTTTTCCAGCTGGATTATAAGGATGTGATTGTAAATGGCTTGCAGATTACAGATCTGCATTCAAACTCATTGCTGTCAATACCTATTTTCCTGGAGGTCACAGCATGTATGTCAAATTCAACAATGCATAGAAGATACCATTGTCCTTACTGGAGCTGTGTGGCCCATAACCTGTGTCAAGGCTTGCCGAGCTTTAACTACATTTCCATTACATTTTCCATACATTCTTAATAATTTACACACCAGTCATATTGCAGTTTCTGAGGCATCATTTAAAAACTACCCCGAGGCCAATGGTGGAGGTACATGCCTGTAACTCCAGCAATCCAAGATCCTGAAGCAGGAAGATTTCAAGATTTAAGCCAGATTGAACAAATCCTCAAAGCAAAGTAAAAAGGAAAAAAAAAGTAAAAGAACAAAGAAAAGAGAGTTTGGATTCAAGTCCCATGATCTAATGGAAAAATAAATAGAGAAAGATAGAAAATATGAGTGCTGAAGTTTCTAGGCCTCTCTGTTCATGGGACAAATCTCTCAATAATTATGCATTAGATTATCTTAATATTAGATTGGATCTTAAGGTTATAAAGTTATAACACAAACTTTTAAAAAGGTTAATCACTATTCTATCCTTTTATGTAATAGATTTTCAAAGCACAATGGAACTGATGGAAATTTACATAAAATGTCCTTTATTGTCTGTCATTTTTCTTTCCCAAGTATAACATTTCTGTCCTTTTGTTCAAGATTGTTTTCAACTGATTATAATCTTTAACCATTCTGAGTATTTTACTGCGCCTTTGCTCTACACATGATGATTTCTGAAATTTGATCTCAAGGAAATAAAATGACCCAGATCCTTAATTAACCATGTGTAATTGTCTTTATTTGATTATTAGATAAGCTTCAGAAAATGGCCTAGAATTTCTCTTGGCTACTTTTTACACCTAGAATGAATAGACAAACTTCACGATGACAATTGGTTTTGATATTCTTTCCTCTTTAACAGTCATTCACTCTCTGTGATTTATTCCTCTTCTCTAAATATATTAAATATATCATATTCCTTATGATTTTACCTCATTTTCAATATGCCCATTAGTACTCTGTGGCCCAATAGTAACCACTATGAAATACAAAGACAAATTTATATGTGTCACCATGTAGGTCACATGGTGACCACATATTTTTCTTATGTGGTCAGTGACTTGTTATTAAATTACCATAACATTTCCAATTTTATGAAAAATATTAATCCATATACTGAAAAAGCCAAAAACTATTTAGAATAAACAGCAAGATAGCTACACATTATTTTATTAAGAACAAATTGTTAGAAACCAATAATAAATAGAAAATTTAAAAATAAACCTGAAAAGTCCAAATCATAAGAAAACATACAAAAATTAAATATAGGTGATACTTCTGACTTGTTTTTTTTTTAATTTTTGTTTTATTGAAGTACAAATATCAATGAGACTTTTTAAGATACCTTGACAAGATGGATTTGATAAATTAATACATTGCAGACTGTTTTCATAATGTTTTGGTATCATATAAGGTGCATACATGATATTATACTTACAGACATTATTATAACGTATGTCTCTTATCAGTAAGAGACTGTAGCTGTTTGCGTATCTTATTTTTTATATCTGAATTATATCAAAGATTCAATAATTAATGCTTTCTACTTTGTTATTTTCCTAGTGGTTGTCTATAGTACTAGAAGCCAACATAATATCCTATCCAACCACCATTAGTGCAGATCTTGTCTCATAGGATTATGTAGAAGTACAGCGTTATCTATCCCAACTGTACTGTCTACACACACACATCATGATTTTCCCTTTCTATACCCCTTCCTTTGTCTACACCTGTCAAAGATGGGCACTCCATTGTCATTCAACTAACTTAGGTGCTTGAACTCGACAACACAATCCAACACAGTCCAGCATTCCACAACAACAGTGAGTTATTCAAAGAAGTTGTCGACCATAGCCATTTACAGCTCCGCTTAATATTATGGCCCCGCGACTTATACTTCATTTTTATACTTTTCTGCTGGATAGAGCAAGACTTATATACCAACACGGGCACTTTATGTTTCTTATGTGGTCAGTGACTTGTTAAGATATGGATACTATGGATTTTCCAAGATGATTACTTGTTTTGTTTTTATCTATACACTGAAATACCATGATACCCAAAACTTAACTTTTGAATGATCTGGAAAAATTATAAAGGCACATACATTTTGGGCAAATAAATAGATATATAAATAGATGACATATGATTGACAGAAGGATAGTTCACCAATGAATAACATATGGATAAATGAATATCTCATAGATGATTGATAGGTAAATAGATATCTTATAGATGATGAATGGAGAGTCAGCAAGATGGATATTTGATAGATCAATGATGGATGAATAGTAGATAGATAGATAGATAGATAGATAGATAGATAGATAGATAGATATTAACAGTTGATAAATGCATGACAAATAGATACATGCATGATTAATAGATGATAGATTGATAGTTGAAAAATGGAAAATATATAAGTGGCTATCTGGACAGATAAATAGGTGAGTGAGCTTATAATAAGTTTATAATTCATCGGAATTAGTGATGTTATATGCTACATATTAAAGCAATATGTGTGGTCAGAGGAATCACTAACACAGTTTATATAAACATAAAAAAATAAGTATGAAAAAACAAACACAGTAATGTCATTTTTAGGCACTTTGTGTTACTAATTTTTGTCCTCCTCCTTCAAGATTGTAAAATGAGAATGCCAAGTTTATCATTTAACATATTTTATGGCTCATAGTTTTTTGCAGTATTTATCAGTGTCACATTATTTATTGTTCTCTTCACGAGCCTTCTGCAACTTAAGGCCATGAATTGTATTTTTTATTCTCATTCTCAGTGTCTCCAAGATCTTTGTAGTTCTTAATGAAAGCTTAATAAAAAATTTCCCGAAATTACAAATAAATTGTTTAAAGACACATGTCTTGAGAGGGTATGAAGGCAAGAAGAAAGAGCCTTATGGAGTGACTGAAAATACAAAGAGCAAATGAAAAGGCTTAAGGTCCATTTTTAGTCTTCAAGTAAATGTGGAGATTCAGCAATAAAGCAAAAGTGTTTCCAACATGAAGGAAAACAACAACATAAAAAAGTAACACTGAGGTTACAAAGACAATGACTTGAAGGAAAACTGAAGTTAATTTCTTTAAAGCAATAAATAGCTCACATCTAGAAAGAATGAGTTAATATAAATATATATGAAAAGCACATGACATGTTAATAGCTATAAGTGAAGAAGATATGATCAAGTCAAGATTTCAGCATATGCGAAATTATACAAAATATCAACCATTAAATAGAGCTAATATCAAGGCATCATTCCACATGCATAAAATTATCAAAAACAAGTGCAAAAATGCCCCAAAATGAGTATGAATGAAGTAATGTTGGAGTCCTCTTATTCCACTGATGTCTTTATGGGTTGTTAGGACAATTTGGAGAGTGATTTGAGAAGGCAAATCAAGAGAAATTACTGAATTTCTACTCATGGAAATGGTTGCACAGAAAACAAAACAATTTATAATGATATTCATAATAATATGAATACCTATTTCTAAGAAGAAAAAGCAGACAACCAGTACAAATGTTCAACACTGGGATAATAAATATATAAAGTACGCTACATCAACCTAATGGAATATTATATATTATTAACAATCAATATTAAATATAGATGGCTACATGGCAAATACAAACATCCCTGCAGCAGAGCACAGAATTTGGCTAACTATGCAAGTGGAAAATCTGTCAGAGTTTTGTAAAAATTTCCCAGGATTAAGAAAAAGCACAAGGAACTTGAGTTATTAGAACATGCTCTGAGTCTTGTGAAATAAAATCTGGGTTGTGGAGTGGGTACAGTGGAATTTTCTCATGAGAACTTGTCCTTATTGGCTCTGAGCTCTTTCTTCTCCCTCACAGACAAGCAAGAGTATATCCTTAAATCTACTTTTCTCCACTCTGGACCACGCTGACAACTTCACAACTTGGTTTGGCTGTGTTTTCACTTGTGAAAGAGTGACTGAGGTTTTTTGCATGTAGAATTAATTGGTCTCTCCTTCTTTCCTACAATGTCACTATCATGAAGATCACCACATGGATGCCCTTACCACTTTGCAACTGGGATATGGCATTCATAGCCCAAACTTTCCCAAGGAAGACAGCTTAGTAAAGAATCTACACTCAGGGTACAGGTTAGCCAGGCAGGTGGTGTCTCCCCACAGATCCACATCCAGCCCTTTGCTTTATGACCCTTCCTGGCTCCCATCATGAAGTTCTTCAGCTCTACCAGCCATAGTTCTTGTGATTGATCATCATCTGTGGCTTTTCCTCCTTCTAATAAAAATGAATTTCAATTAATTGGTGATATAAGTTATATATTCAAAAATATAAAATATAAGAAGTATAAAGGATTTATTAAAAGTTTGTGGAAATCTTCTGGGACGGGAAATAAAGTTATTCTTTTCTCTGGTTATGATGTAGAAGTTCTATGTATCTCAAGATAGAAAATACAGACATGAGAAGAAAAGGTAACCCACTGAATCCATAAATACAAAAACGTATTGTATTTTGTCTCTTTTGTGAATAACCTTTTAAATTACCAAAAGCATATTTTAATTCTTATATTTCCATGATGTATTTTCCTGTGTTGTTTTTTCAACACATTGTCTTAATGTCTGCATCAAATTATATATAATCATTTTAATATTTCAAATCTCTACATGAAAACCATTTTTTGTGAATACCCTCTCATTGTTTTATATACAAACAACATCTTCACATAAATATTGTTTTTTATTTCATATTAGCACCAAAAGGAAAATTTAAAGTAAAATTCCTAGATCAAGCACAAGGAATATTTTAATTTTAATTATTTTCTTATGCAGTTGCTTTCCCAGAATTCTATTTTTGCTCTTCACACCAATACAGAGCTGCCTCTCCAAGATATTGAAGAATGCAACAAGTTTACGGTCTCATACTTGGCCTAGTTGCCAAGAAAATACTTCAGATGACATTCTGCTTAATTTCCCTAATGAACACGTATGAGAAATTTAGCTGTGTTGAAAGCAACTCTACATATGGGATAGGAGAAAAATCTTCTTGCCTTCCTGAAAGTAGAAAGCAAGATATAGGCAAAATGTACTATAGTATTTTATTTTATTGACCTTACTTAATAGCAATCCAATAAATAATCAGCATCATACATATGAACTTGGTGGCTATTATCTTGTGTACAGACCAGATAATGTGTCTTATTTGGCCTAAATTTAAATTTGAATGGCTTAATGTAATTTATTTGCCTATTAATTCAGCCATTCTCTCACACTTCCTATTTCTGTAAGAGAGAGTAATACACTGCTTTCACAACCCCTAAGGCAAATAAGGCTGTGGTTGTTGGGGAAGGATGAGGTTAACTAATTCATTACATGCTCTACCTGTTTCATGACAAACAATAGTAATTGCAAACACAGAGTTGATTTGTTTGTTTTTAAAATGTAGTGAATAATTTTAGCTCCTTACCACCACTTTCTGAAATATAGGCATGTCCAAATGTAATATACAGACTTTCAAAGAATAGCAACTCTGTTTTTGAGCTCCTTTTAAACAAATGCCCTTCTTTTGGACATACCAAGTCATGTTGCTTCTTTAGGGAAGGCCTAGGATTCCTTTGTCAGAACACAGGTGTATAATTCATCATTTTCAAATACAACGTGAGAGGGCCAGTGGTATAGCATAGCAGAATAAGCACCTGCTTAGGTAAGCACACGGGCTAGGTTTTGACCCCTGGTTCTGCATGCCCCACGAGCCCTGCCTTCAGGTAGCTGAACTGGTGATGGAGTCTGAGTGTGGTAGTGTGCACCTGTAATCCCAGCACTAGGGAGGCAGAAATCAAGAGGATCACTATGAGTCTGGGCTGGGTAGTGAGACCCTGCACAAAAAACAACAAAAAACAATGTAAGGACAAAAGATACTGAAAAGAAGGTTTATGCATAGAGCTCTACATCCCCCCTCCCTTTTCTTTTCAATGTAAAAAGAAACTTTGACTCTTGATCTTATTAACAATATATGAAGATCTTAGAAGGTTTCACTCTATCTTTATGACCCAAAAACTGTTAAACAAAAGGCAGAACTCTTGACTAAGATTAATCAAGAATGAAAATCACATGAAAAATAGTTATCCCTGAATCTAGAAGAACTGGTGTATGTAGAAAATTATAGTTGAGATCAACTCAGATCTGTTTCAGTGAGGATGCTGTTAACATAATCCAAGAGCTATAGAAGCCTTCAAATGGCAGAAGCACCTAAATGATGATTTTGGTAAACTGCTACAGGCTTAGCATGGAAGAGAGAAATTCCGACTGGCTCACACTCTGTTGGTGCCTCATCGCTAGGAACCTCGCAAAATTCTCAAGACATAGAATACCCCCTTGTGTCCCTAGACAAGAGCAGAGGAATTCAACAATTTCGAAAACCCTCAGAGCATTCTCAATATCAAAGCCTGCTCTCCAGTGAGCAAGACCTTAACCAAGACTTTCCTCATGTTTAATGTGGCCTTATACCACCTAGGACAATATAACAGCAGCCAAAGTCTTATAGTTTTACTGTCAGAGAGAAGATAGGAAAGTGTGAACCTAAAACAAGCAAATAACAGAAACACTTGAAAGTCACAGCCCAGGGCACATTCACTATACGCTGAGATACAATTTGAAGATTCTAGAAAGTTCTCCTTATCTAACATCTAACAGACACATCAGCAAAGATTTAGTATAAAAGCAAGATATTGGTCACAGAACAAGCTATAGCATGTAAACACAGACTGCTTTAAAGAAACCTTTATAGAAATCCAAAGACAAGAAATAGACCAAAATAAGCTATTATTAGAATTAGATGACTATGACAACTGTACTCACTGTGAGAAAAACACAGACATATTGGTAAATTATTGTTAACATAAATTTCAAGCGTAGGCATATTTTCCCCTGATTTTTTTTTTTTAATTACCAGTCCTAGACTAACGGAAGCTGAGTTGTGGGCATCCCAATGTACAAAGCCCCTTCACGTATAAACACTAAGTAAACATAGGTACACATATATCTCTATGATACAATGGATCGAGATCCTTTGGGAAAATTCCCAGTAGGGGGATAGCCAGCTTGAATGGGATTTCTAGGCCTACTCTTTTGAGGAGTCTCCACACTGACCTCCACAATGGTTGTACCAGTCTACATTTCCACCAGCAGTAGAGAAGTGTTCCCTTTTCCCCACAACCTCTCTAACATTTGTTGTTGGTTGATTTCCTAAATAAAAATATTAAAAATTAAAAATTAAAAAAGGCCAGATAAATGGCCCAGTAGAATAAGCACTTCCCTGGCAAGTGCAAGGGTGTGAGTTCAATCCCCAGTTCTGCAAAAATAAATAAATAAATGAATAAATAAAAAAAGAAACACTAAGTAAAGAAGGCAACAGTGACATAGAAAAGTACACTAATTTTCAGCATATTGCCCAGGGAGGGCAAGGAGATCTTAAATTGTTTTGAGGGGACAACAATATGAGTTCTATGTTTAGATGGAGAAGAATCAGGGTACATGGCAAAAGATATGTCTACAAAGCAATCATGGTCAAATTATGATTGGGTTGATTACTTTCTCAGCACTGGCACTGTGAGGCCCTGACCTAGAAGAATTAGTTCAGCTTCTACTCTGAGGTGATTGCTCTTGCTTGTGAGAGACAATTCAAGTAATTTCTCCCACATTAGTCTCAACATGGGTTGATCTTCCTGCAAGAATTTCTGTATCTGGAAAGTTTAGCGCAATGCTGGCAGGCTTCTAGCCACTCTTTCAGGAGTCTGATTATGACATTATAAGAGTTAGAAGTTGATAATATTTTGATTATATGTCTGACCAAATTTGAGAAATGTCTTCAGTACTCTCATCTTGGTGCTCTTGTCTGAAATGGCAGATGGCTACTTTTAGGAGAAGACATCTTGAATGACTTCACAAGTCTAGATGGAGAACCAAGCAGCAATCTGGCCCAGCTTTAAGGGGGTAAAGTAGATGAGTGAGAGCAAAGGCAGACATGCTAAGCTTTTATTCTGCATTTAGTTATCCACTGAACATCTGCAGACTCAAGTGGTATTGGTGTTTTGAGCCAAAGCGACCTCTAAGTATACATTATATTCTTAGATAATGCACTAATTCTAAATAAAACAAAGTCACAAATTATGCTAAATTCAAGAGAACTGCACACTCAGAAGGTATAAAAATAAGTATTGGGAGTTGACTTTGATATGACAGATTTTCTTTTACTTACCAGGCAGGTATTTAGATTTACTATTAATTTATATATTAGCTGTAGAAATATATTAAAGTAATACATTAAAGTAAAAATTAATAATGAATGTACTCAGAGAGCTGAAAACTCAGCCAAAATAAAAAGCAAATGTCTCAACATAAATAGAGAAAGCTTTTGATCAGGCCATCAGTAGAGTAGATCTCCAGGTATGGAATTAATCAGTGACTTTGAAAATAAGTCAAAGAGATTTTTCAAATTAAAACACAATGATAAAATATATATAAATATATATATAATGTAATATTTATATATATATAATGTATAATATTTATATATAATGTAATTCATATATATATAATGTAATTCATATATATATATATGAAAGGAGACATTGTTTCCAAAAATCATTTAAGTGTAACTTGTAATGAACAGACACAAAAATTATATACCTATGACTGTCAATGAAGATTGTCAGGATAAGTACTAAAAATCAGCACCTCTCCAAACTGTTTACAAACTGCAAAATATTAAAGAGAACTTTCTCTTAAAAGGAATTGATAAGTAAGAAAATAATTCATTACACACATACCAGACCTAAGACATTAACTAATCTAGTAGAATGTACAAGCAAATTATCAGTGGAATTCACAAACCAACATAAAGTCATCATTTTGAACCATAAAACACAGTTTAACAGCTTCTTAAAGGCATAATCATAAGAGATAAGCTCAGGTCATAATAATATTGAATTAGAGTTAGTAACAGGAAGAAAGTTGAAAAACACGAACTATTAGACAACATAGGAAAGCACTTTCATTTAAATATACATCTAACTAAATGAAAATGGCTATAACCATATAAAATGTGTGAAGGGCAAAAAGGAGAATCTAGAGGAAAATTTTTACCTTTAGATAAATGAACCATTGAAAAAGAATGAAAGATATAATTAATAAACTTTAGTTGAGTGCATGAAAATCAAATGACAAACTCCTGAGATCCAGTGGGCCACAGATGAAATTAAAGCAGAAATTAAACAATATTTGCAATAAAATGAAAATACAGATACAATTTACCAGACTCTTTGGGATGCAATGAAAGCTATCTTAAGAGGGAAATTAATACTCGTAAATTCCCACATCAGGAAAACAGGAGGAGCCTGTCTTGGTTACTCGTTGCTCGGGCAAATACTCGATGCCAAAAATGAAGGAAGGAAAGGTTTATTTAGCTCACGGTTACTGCAGGGTTCAGTCCGTATTCCGCGGGCTCCAAGGCAAACTGTAGCAGTTCATGCGGCAGAAGACAATGAAGAGCAGAGGAGGCGCGGTAGCTGTGGCATCTATCAAGCCTTTTTTTTTTAACTGACTGAAAGGGCTGGCGCTACACGGAGAAAACCATAGCTCCTCCAAAGTGGAGCGGCCGTGAAGGTCAAGCTCCTCTGAAGACGGAAGTTCCTCTGACGAAGTGGAACATCCACCACTTCCTCAGCCCCTTTGTATGGGCTCTTCGTGCTGAGTCACTGGGGACTGCACCAGAACTGCACCGCAGAGTCATCTGGCCAGGTTGGCGCAATGCATCAACCACTACCGTCTACCCCTTGTCAGCTTCGCATATTTTAAACCAGTCTCCAAATACCGAAGTATGCATATAATTATGCCTAACATTATTATAACTATCCCGCATTCAAACGGAAATGCACTAACAGCCTTACCCAAATAGAAGTTTCCTTTGCTTATGCTCCAACATTAACAAGTTTTATAATCCTAAAATCTTGTACTAAATCTATCTATATTACATTATAATGGAACCATATATGGGGGTGAAGTAGAATAGTTATAATCTCCTTTTCTGTAGTTGATCATGGGGTTGTAGCTGGTATTCAGAGCTACCTTCTTTTACTACTCATTTTGTATTCCTTTGACCCTCAGCAAGTACCTCAGCAGGTCTGGTTCTTTCCCTGGTGGAATGACCCACACCCTTTTTAGCTTGTTTCTTCAGAGGCATGAGGAGACCAAACTGTCAAGGGGAAAGCTTAGCTGTACCTCGTATTCCTAGGAAAAGAATAGCAAAAAAGCCCAAAGAAGGCAGGAAATTAGATAAAAGAGACGAAATTAATTCACTGGAGATGAAGAAAACAATGCAAATAATCTATGAATCAAAGAGTCGGTTCTTTGAAAGAAAAAAATAAAATTGATAAACCCCTAGATAATCTCATCAAAAAAAAGTAAAGAAAAATTTCAAATTCATGCAATAAGGAATGAAAAGGGCAAAACCACTACAGAACCTACAGAAATTCAGAAGACCATCAATACTTGTTTCTAAAATTTTTACTCTCACAGGACAGAAAACACAGGAAAAAAAGGACAGTTACATATATATATATATATATATATATATATATATATATATATATATATATATCTGAATTGCTGAAG
>PVKA01034354.1:13150-23644 GCA_004027165.1 Ctenomys sociabilis
ATATATATATATATATATATATATATATATATATATATATATATATAAAACCAAAAAAGCTCAATAAAATGCTAGTGAACAGAAGGCATCAAGTCGTCAAGGAGATTATGCATCACAACCAAGTGGGATTCATACAGGAATGCAGGGATGGTTAAATATATGTGAAGCCACAAATGTAATACATTACATCAACAGAGCCAAAGACAAAAATCACATGATCACTTCAGTAGTTGCAGAAAAGCTTTTACAAAGTCCAACACTCATTCATGATTAAAAATCCTATAGAAAATTGGAATAGATGGTCTATGACTCAAATTGATAAAAGCTATGGCAAAGCAACATCATATTAAGCGGATGAAATCTGAAAGCCTTTGGCTTTCTTTCTTTCCTTCTTTCTTTCTTTCTTTCTTTCTTTCTTTCTTTCTTTCTTTCTTTCTTTTCATTTATGTATTTGGTACAGGGTCTCCCTACACAGCTTAGACTCCTAATGATCCTCCTGTTTTCAACCTCCCCGGAGCTGGGATTACAGGCATGTACCACCACACCTGATTTGATCACTGGCTCAGTGCATCATGGGGGTGGGGCTGGTGCAGCACACAGAGCCAGGAAAGCCCTCACTTCAAAACCAGAAATGAGACAAGGATGCCTAATCTTTCCATGCCTACTTGACATAGCTCTGGAAATATCCAGAGCAATTAGAGAAGAGAGAGAAATAAAATGAATAATGATTAGAAAGGAAAAAGTGAAAATACATTATTCGCAGATGACATGTTGCTCTACGTAGATGACCTCTAAAACTTCAGTAAAATGCTTGTACCTTTAATCATAAAATTCAGTAGCACATCATATATAAAGTCAACATTCAGAAATCAAAAGCATTTTTGTACATAAACAATGAACTCACTGAGAGAGAAATGACAGAAACCACACCTTTGATAATTACATGCAAAGAAATGAATTACTTAGGAATCAATCTCACAAAGGTAATAAAAGATATATACAGTGAAAATTACAGCACTCTCAGAAAAGATATAGAAGAGAACTTCAGAAAATGGAAAGGTATTCCTTGCTCCTGGATAGGAAACACCAGCATTGTGAAAATGGCCAAACTTCCAAAATTATTTATACAGATTCAATACAATACTGATTAAAATACCAGTCACATATCCAGATAAAACATCCCTGAGATTTATCAAAAACCCAAGGAGATCCAGAACAGCAAAACCAATCCTCGGCAACAAAGGAAAGGCAGGAGGTATCACAATCCTTGACTTGAAATTATACTACAAAGCTACTTTGGTAAAATCAACATGGTACTGGTAAAAAAGAAAAAAAAAACAAAAACTGAGGATCAGTGGAACAGATGAGAAGGTGAAGAATCAACTTCAAATACATTTATCCATCTTAACTTTGACAAAGGAATCAAACATGTTCAATGGAAGAAATACAGCCTTTTTAATAAATGGTGCTGGGAAAACTGGCTTACAACATGCCAAAGGCAAAAATTAGACCGGTATCTATCACCATGCATTAAGCCATGGTTAAAGTGAATCAAAATTTATAACTTTAAACAGAAACACTAAATCTTCTGGAGGAAATGGCAATAAAAATCTTAAAAACATAGTGTCATTGTAGAGAGTTCATGAATAAAACCCAAACTGCATGGGAAATACTTCAAAGAATCAAAACTTGGATTTCATCTTTTTGAAAAGAAATCACCAACAGAGCAAGAAGATCTTCCATGAACTGGAAAAATTTATAGCAGACTGTCTCCCTGACCAAGGACTTCTATCAAGAATGTGTAAACAATTTTTAGAAACCAGGCCTCTAAGATTCACAGAACCAATCCAAAAATTGACATCAAAAAAGAATATACACTTCTCTGATGAAATACAAGTGGCAAATAAATATATGAAAATTTTTCAATGTCATTAGTCATTTCAGAAATGCAAATTAGAAATATCACTGAGATTTCACCTAACCCCACAAAGAATGGCTATCATCAAAAAATCAATCATTCACAAATACTGAAGGGATTGTGGAGAAAAGGAGCCCTTCTCCACTGTTTCTAGAAGTGCAAACTGGTACAACCATTATGGAAATCAGTGTGGAGATTTCTCAAAAAAAACTAGTATTAGTGGTCTCATTCCACCCAGCTTCCCCTCCTAGGTATTTTTCCAAATGACCTGAAAATATCATACCACAGCATATGTGTGCACCCATGTTTATAGCAGCTCAATTTCTCAAGCTGAATCTTAGAAACAACCCTAATACCTAAAAACTGAGGAACAGATAAAACAATATGGTACTTTTTCATAGTGCAATAGTACTGAACTATAGGCATGGATAAATTTGAGGCATTTATCAGTAAATGGATGCAAGTAGAATCCACACTCTTAAGTGAAATAAATTAGATTGGTATGTACAAATATCATATTGTATTGCTAGTGTAAGAGCCTGAAAGAATAAATAAAATCTGAAGCATGCAGTAGAGACTGTGAAAAAGTAATGAATCTGTTGAAAGGGAAGGAATCGCTGAGATGAGAAAGGTAAGAGAGTAAGGGATAGGAGACGGAAATATATCTACTTGTGTATGCAGGATGGCTTCAGTGATTTTGCAATTAATTTCTGATGACTTATGGAATGATACAGTCAACTATCAAATGTTTTTTTCTCTTCTTAATTTCTTACAACCCTTTTTCCAATTTTGCATGCATATATCTGGTAATCTAAGCAACTAATTGCAAGATAACACTATGCAATACAACAAATACCTTCCAATTCATATTATTTGTCTGGTGAAATTTTGTATCACTTCTATTTTTTATTATTGTTATTTTGTATTCTCTTAAAGAAATATATAAAAGTCTCTACTTTAGGAATCTAGAGTAAGAAGACTAATAAATGCCTAAACCTAGAAGGAAAGAGATAGCAATATTTCAACCGAAAATAAAAATGAAATTTAATGCAGCAAAAACATTTCTTTGAAGAGATTAATAAAATTTACAACCTTTTAGACAGAGAAATGACCAAAGTACAGAGGAATAACAAGACAAATAAAAAATTATTTTTTTATCAAGAGTTGGTTACATCACGCCAGCCCCCAAGCTCCAGGCTGTGCTGGCCAGTGAAACCCGGCATGGTGGTATATGCCTATAATGCAAGCACTAGAGAGGCTGAGACAGGAGGATCACTATGAGTCTAAGATGTGTAGCAAGACTCTGTACCAAATAAATAAATAAATCTTTAAAAAATTCAAGTGCTATCCTGGCAAGCACAAGGGCTTGGGTCCAATCCCCAGTTCCACAAAAATAAATAAATAAATAAATAAACAAACAAACAAATAAATAAATAAATAAATAAATATAATCAGCTATAGGCTTTTATGTGAGAATAATACCAATAATGTGTACCAATCTTGAGATTTCCAGATAGTAAGGAAAGCTTTTGCTTATATATTTTTTAATATTATTATTAGAAGAAACAGAGAAAGAAGCATGTTTTACTTACAGCAACAGCTTATGTAGAAGCAAAGAGATTTTCCCAGTTCCTTGCTTTAGATTATGTGAATACTACTCCATATAAAGATTTGAATCAAGATGTACTTGTTGGGTTTGATTCCCCTCATGCAAACACTACCTTGAAGACAAGACAACACTTTTGAAATTCCATTCCTTCCCTCCTTGCTCCAGAAACACTTTCCAAATTGCAGCTTTGCACTCAGAAGCTCCTGGTGTCTGCTATAGTGAACATAGTTCCCACTGTGTTTAATGGCACCCAAGGGGCAGCTTAAACAGTGGGAAATTAGATTAAATTATGGAGAATGAAAATATCATTGGATCCCTTGTCTTGTTTTTTTAGTGGGATTGGGGTTGAGTGTTCAAGGCTGTCTCTTTAAAGATACTAAATGTCACACAAACATACAAACAGCAGCAGTGTAAGAATGGTCCCTCACAGCTTCCCAGCACAGAAACCGATCCCAGACAGACTGAGTAGGCCCAAGGGATTTCATTCCCTCACCTGCTTTGGGCTTGATTTGCACATAGCATTATTCCGATGATACTTTTGTCATAAGTTGAGGTCACAGAAGTGCTCTTAAAATGCAATGCAGAGCACTGGAGATGTCTCTATAGTTTCACTATTTAAGGCCCAAATTTTTTCACTTAGCCAACAATGAAGTCATCAGCAAACAGTATTAAATTGGCATCACTCTGTTTCTGAAATTATGGTCAGGGAGATGCTAAATAGATACTACATAAATAGACAACTATAAGATCTCGCAAATGCTGGCACTTGAGATTTGCTGTTATCAAATACTGTTGTCAATAGTTCTATCAGTGCACTGGAAATGTCATGAAATTTGGAAATACACTATCTGGAAGCGAAAAAAAAACATTGAGAAGGATCATTCTACTTCACATCTGGGGCAAAGCCTCCTAACAGACTCCAAAAATGATAATGTCTCAGGGTCCTAGATGTCTTCCCAGAACCCTGTTCATGGACATTCAGCTCATTTATAAGCAATGATATTCTTCTATTATAAGCAATGCAATATATATATATATATATATAAATTTCCATCTGTGTACATATCTTAAAGAAAGTTTCCACTAGTCTTCCACTGTCAAATTCACAAATAGAGAGGCATAAGATACAATATGTGTTATCATACAGTTTCTGGGGATCAAGAGCCAGCATAGTATCACCAAAACATCTCCTCACAAAACTGCAATCACCCAGCTGAGTGGCATCTAGAACTCTGAGTCCTCTTCCAGACCATTCAGATTGTTGACAAAATTCATCCCCTTTTAACCATAGAATGCATGGTGTGTTTATTTTAGACCAGCAGGAGAGAGTGTCTGATGCCTTCTAGAATTACTTCCTCCAGACTCTGTCAAAGTGCTTGTTGGATTAGATGAGCCCCATACAGAATAATTTCACCTTTGGCTAACTTAAAGTGGCCTTCTTAATGATCTTAATTATATCTGCAACATCTCTTTACCTTCAACTTAAAAATTAGTATAATTATTACAGTTATAGCCCATTATTTCCCCATATTTTAAAAGTGAAATAAAGGACCTCACTGCACTCAGAGCGTCTGGATTATACAAAGACATGGGTCACAGGAGATCTCAGCATTCTGCCCTGCACAAACATATTCCCCAAGGCAAAATGTGGACATCAATTGCAATTCTGAAATAAATTGGTCAATAGCCCTGCCTAGAAATTACATTATCAACAATAATAAATTTATATTTCCTCCTAGGCCTCACCAACACTACATACTAATAAATTTTTAAATTATATCAATCTTATAGGTCATAGTATTCTCAGCATAAATTTAATTTTCTTCTCTTTTTATATATGTGATTTGGTAGGATTCCATATGCATAAGTGCTTTTTTTACTGATACTCTTGTCTTTTCTCTCATTTCCTCCAAACTAGATATTACTTGTGATCTTATAGACTTAAGATGATTATAGGCATTAGGACTTTTTCCATATTAGGAATTACAGATATTTCCTATAACTTTATCATTTTCTTTGAATTTATCACTTTGTTTACCTCAAAACTATTTTATTTTTTAATCTTTTTTTTTGTATTTTAGGGAAGGGTCTACAGAGTGTTCAAGGTCTCACATTAGATCAGACTTTGCAGCCTCCCAAGTGCTGGGATTATGAACACATGCGACCATACCCAGTCTTTCAAAACTATTTTAAAAATTACTTGTTTGGGAGCCAGCAAGATCAGGCATGGGAGCGTGGACCTGTAATCCCAGCCCTCAGGAGGCTGAAAACAGGAGTACTACAAGTCCAAAATGTATAGTGAAACCCGTAGACCCTGTAGTAAGTACAAAAAAAAGGTACTTGTTTTGGTTTCCAAATTCATAGGACTCTTTAAACATAATTTTGAATTAGAGTAAGACTTGACATTGAAAAAGAATTGCTGATATTTTCCTGTAGTGACATGTGATTATACAATTTTATGTTTGTTTATTCTATGCACTGGGAAATTCCTAGAAATGTGGATCTAGCTCTCTCAGGAGGCTGTTAAGCTATTAAGCAATTTGATTTTTTCTATTTAAAATAACTTTTTGATTAGATTATGTTTTACAAAATTAACTTCAAAATTTTCTTGAAATAGGATCGTGATACTGTTCCATCAAGAACAAGGGTCTGCATCCTCTCCCTGCCGCTGAGGCAGACCTCTATTAAGTGCCTTAATGAACAGAGTAAGACAGAATTGGCGATGTACAAATTATTTGGGTGCTGAGATATGAATTCCACCTGGCCTTCTACCTCAGGAAGTTCAGCATTGAAGTCTTGAGCCACCAGATAGGAAGTCTTTCTATTCTGACACTGCTATGTTCAGGCAGGCACATGGTGAGTGACATAGGGAGACGTGAAGCTTCAGCTTTTGTACTACGAAGATGACAGCCTGGTATCAGACACGAATACACCTTTGAGATGGCTCAGTCTTTGGTTGGTGCTGAGATCATCTCGTCCTGGAAACCAGCTCTAAAGGTTTGTAACCCACCTTTTCAAGAATAGTCACAACAACCACTCTGCTTCTCTGTTACTGATCGCTTTCTCTGCTGATCAACTTTCCCATTACTGAGAGACAACACTTCCAACACAAAGGAAGAGATTATTAATTTGGTAATTGTTGACTGTCTCCAAAGCAGAAAAAAAAAACATGGCAGAAGAATGTGGCTGAGCTAAGCTGCCTAGTTCATGGTCCTTTGGAAGCAGAGAGGACGGCACCAGAATGTAAGGGGCCAGACAGGATACACAATGCCCAAGGGCACAGCTCATGAACCCCCAACCCCCGCAGACTCACTTACAAAGGTGCTTCACCCACCTCCTCAGGGACTTCCAAGCCAATCTAGATGATGTAATTAGTCATAACCCTTGTAAGGACCTTGTATAAGAGGCTCCACCCAGCATTTGGCTAGACTTCTCTTGTGGCAACTATTCTTGAGCCATTGAAGAAGGCCCAGGAAAGCCTACAGTAAATATAAAGACTGAAGCCTGCACGTTGCATTTCTCAGTCTCTAGAATTATGATAAAGGGCCAGGGAGGTAGCTCAGTGGCATAAGCACCTGCCTGACAGCACAATGTCCTGAGTTGATCCCTGGTACCAAAAAGAAAAGACTAACACAATAGAATCATGAGAAAATGCATTTGCTGCTCTTTATACATTATCATGTCAGATATTTTGTTATAGTAGCACAAAATAAACTAAGACTACTTAGCATTTAATTTAACCTTGCTACTCTAGGAAGTGAAGTATTTTCTTGTTCAACATCTAAAGAAGTTCTACATATAAGTATTATTGAAGCTTGGACACTAACTGTATCATCAACTATTATATAAATTAATACAAATCTCTAGCACATTTTACTTAGAATGATAATGTTATTCATTCTATAAAAGAAATCCAGGCACAGGGGCTTTGTTTAGATTTTTGTATTTATGAGCCATATTTTGACTCTACTCAGTTCTCTAGGATTCTGGCTTACTGTATAGACTGTTTCTATTCCAATATTATCACATCAACAGAAGCTTTCTTCTGAGTATAAATGCATCTTCATGGCATGCCTTTCAGGAATCTTGAAGTTTTCAGGGCAGGATGGTATTTCCATGTTATATATAAATATAGTAAACACAGTTTTGTACTTTTCTGGAACTTAAAATGTATATTTTGAGGAGAACCATTTTTGTTTAAACTACTAAATGAGTGGCATACTGAAAATATTTAAAATTCATGAGTTTTCCACATCAAATTCAGGAATGATATTTTTACATTTCAAAAAATACTTTCATATCAGTCTTCAGAATAAAGGATTATTTATAAAAGTCAGCATTGCATATCTTGGTATTACTTTGGGGAATTATCTGCTTTGCTCACATTTAAAGTTTTAACAGATTGAAAGTATGTATAAATTGATAAGATACTCATAAGCTGATAAAGCAGATAAAGGATACTTTAGATGCAAACAGCTGCATGTGTCTCATGAGGACATGAGCCCTGATGTGTCATACGAGGGGACCACCTGCCTTCAGGCAAGACTGTTCAAATCCCAACAAGCAATACTTTGAATATATTACTGAATTGTTATTAAAGTGATGTCGGAGTTGAAATTTAAAACAGGAGCTAGTGATATTTAAGTGATCACTGTGCAGAAAGTTATGGTACAATAAACTGTGATCTTTTTGTAATACAGAACTGTACAAAATTTTATTTTCTTCATAAGAACTATATAATATTTTCATCTGATTTACAAATTGAAGGAACATCTATAAGAGAATAAATAATATTGAAAGGAAAAAGAAAAATTTAAGAGGAAAATTATTTTAAAAATTGGAGATTAATAGTAAAACACATCATATAAATGACAAAGGGAAGACTCTTAAGACAAAGTTGATAGCTACAGAGAATAGAATTATGGTTAAAAAAGAATGGAATTATGGTCATATTTATGAATATACTTTCAGTGGATTCTCTTAAGAAAACTCTAGAATGACCAGATATAAAGCAAATGTAATGAAAAAGAAAACATGAAATTAGTCACAAAAAGTAGGCTCAAAGATCTAGATAGCATCTCTAAAGGAAGAAACATACATGCACATTTAGCTCAACATGTATTGATATGTGAGCTCAATAAGTACATTATAGCTTAGTTAATACAAATATTGAAATGCCAAATTTTATATGTATGTGTGTGTGTATCTTTCCACTTCACATAAAACTTCAAACTTATTTTAGTAGTTAATACACACTAGTAACTCAATTCACAAACTTAATTTGTTCCATGATTCTGGGGATTATGACCATGTTCATCCTTATGTGGGAAAAAATGGCAATTGTCATGCTTCTCATCGATGTGGACTTAAGGTACAGAGTAAAATGTTGCCTGACAGTCCTGTTTATGAATTATACATATATATATATATATATATATATATATATATGTGTGTGTGTGTGTGTGTGTGTGTGTGTATACAAATATCTGTATACATATATATGTGTGTATATATGTGTGTGTGTGTATATATATATATATATATATATATATTACTGGAGATGGAACAGGCAGGTGCTTACGCCACTGAACTGTATCCTCAGCTGAACAAGAATTTTTGAGAACAGAAGCATTTGTGAACCTAGGTATTACTATCTTTAAAATCTATTGGCTAAAGCAAAGCCACACTCCCAATGACCAGCATACAAATTGAATACCGGAAATAGCTGAAGAGTTTCTCATAAACAAAATGGGAGCAGTCTGAGCAAAACATAGAACAGATAGTGTTGGATTACAACTTCAAGTTAGGATAAATTAGGAGTCAACTCAGAAAATTATAAACAAGAGTTGCAGACAAGTTTTCAATTCAAGAAGCATAATTCTTCACTCTTGAAATATGAGCCTTCCATAGAAAACCATTGTTTGCAAATGCATGAAAAACAGGGGGGAAAATCATAACCTTATTGTCTCACAACCCTTATTGTGGTTGATAAATTGTGTCAACTTGAGATGTCAAAAGCTTGGCTGGATAGGCTTGGCAATCCCACACCCTGCGATATGGAGACTCCATCAGCACAAAAATGGTATATAAAGGGGTTGGGGAAGCCTTCTGCGTGCCCCACTTTCTTGAAGGAGCTCTGTTTTTTTCTGTTTGTTTGTTTTGGGGTTTTTTTTTTTGCTTTTTTGTTTTGTTTTTGGCTGAACAGGGGATTGAACTCAGGCCCTTGTGCTTGCCAGGGAAGGACTTTTTCCACTGAGCCATCTCCCCAGCCCCGCTTGAAGGAGTTCTGATCTTTGCTGCACCACTTCGCAGCCAGGTCACTTCAGAGGAGCTTAATCTTCACAGCCGTGCCACTGTGAAGGAGCATGGATCTTTGCGGTGGAGCTCCTGTCCCCGTAGTCAGCGTGGAATAAAGGGAGAGAGCCTTAACAATTGCTGAAACGTTAGCTCCTTCCTCTGCTCTTCACTGTTCTCTGACGCCATGAACTACTGCTTTCTGCCCTGGAGCCAGTAAAGTATAGATTAAAACCTCCACTAACTGTGAGCTAAATAAATCTTACCTTCCTTAATTTTGGGTGTTAGGTATTTTGTCCCAGCGATGAGTAAAAAGTAACTGAGCCACTTAGCCTAAGGAAACTTCAAAAATGCACTTACGAGACAGCGCGGCCGACTCCGCCATCCTGCTCCACCCCGCCCGCCCCCGCCCAGCTCCTGAGACCGGCCAGAGACAGTGGCTGACGCCAGCGGCCTCCTGGATCCCGCGCCAAGCTCTCCCACCCAGCGAGAGCGAATTTACAGGACTCACCAGGCTTCCCAGAGCAGTGAGAGTGTGGTGAGTCTGAGGGAGAGCCTTTGGCTTCTTCCCACACGCGCTTCACGGATCCCTGTCCCCAACACCTCCCCGGATCCCCTGACCTAAAGCCCACTGATTGAGTGGGAATTTCCCCGATTCTCTGGGCATCAACGG
>PVKA01034355.1:0-23546 GCA_004027165.1 Ctenomys sociabilis
ATTTTTTTTTTTTTTTTTTTTTTTTTTTTTTTTTTGGTGGAACCGGGGATTGAACTCAGGCCTTTGCGCTTGCTAGAGAAGCACTTATTCCACTGAGCCATCTCCCCAGTCCCTGAGACCTGGTAGAGTCTTCTACAAATAAGGATGAAGGAGGGAACAGTTCTCCCTGCTCTTCCTTCCTTCCCTGCCCCAGTCTTTTCATGTAGGGTAGAAGAAATAAAGATAGAAGTAAGAATGGAAAATTGTAATTTTAAAATAGTACTTTAAAAAAAATTTGTACCTTCAGGACACAGAAGTTGCTTAAATCTTTTTCCCTTCTGGGACACTCCAAGATAATTCTTCAGGTTCTTAAAGACACAAGAAGCCTGGAAATTGCGCTCTGGGTCCATATTTTCATCTGTCAATTGAGCTCCCTCTCTGATTTGACTTTCGTCCTCAAGGAAACAGTGAGTTTCATGCCCAGTGAGTGGTCCTGTCAGACACAGCAAGTGAGTTGCATTTGACTTGCCCCTCCCCCCCAGCTAATCTGATAGGCTGGACACCCAACCAGAAACAGGATTGGACCATGGGAATGATGGATTTCGCACAGAAAGCTTAGGGAGATGTTCTTTACGGTGACTGCCTGCAGATGGGACACCGAAACAGCAGGATGGGTTTGATGCTTTGGAAAGCATTCAAGCTGCCAGTAGCTTCTGTGCCACTATATCAGGAGGAGTAACTGAAATGACTGAAGCACTTGTCAAAACTCCAGCGCCTGTCACCAGTCTTGTTCTGAAGGCCATTGCTGATAAAGATAATGTCAAGTGGCCCTCCAGAGTTAGATGAGCTCATGAGTGACAATTTGAGAAACACATGAGCTACGATGGAGTGAAGTGGCTCCCTAAATGAACTAGGTTGAATCACCTAGTCAGCATAGAGGACTTAAATTAGCGGTGGACAGAAGGCCTAAGATAGTAGCTTTTAGCTATGATATGATGAAAAAGAAACTCCTCTGAACCATGCTACCAGAGGAAAACAACCCTGAGCTCCCTGACAACTTCATATAAACACAATGTACATTTCTTTTAAATGCTTTAGGATTTTTAGACAAGGCTATAGATTCTGATAATCTCATGAAAGTATCTGTAGTAAAAACCAGTTATAAAAATTCTGTGATTCAAGAACAGTGTCGTCATAAACCTCACATAATATCATAACTTGCTTCCATACCAGCCTGGATTGGGGTTGAAACACTTTAATGATCTTCTCCTTGGAAATAACTGGGAGTGAATAAAAGTGTGTGTTAGTTGTGCAGAGCCAAAGGAAGAGCGATGTTTCCTTAATTTTACAATATACTGCATGTTCTAATGCTATTTTTATACAGTGATGCAACATTCTGAAGAGCAATAAGAACCAAATGAAATAGTCAATTAAAAAAAAAGTTGCTCCTGGTACTGTCCCACCGCACCACAAGGGACTTTTCACAAGATTGACCCATTCTTAGTAATAATAAATATTCATCCCAAAGTAGGTTCCTCAGATATGAGACAATCCAGAGTCCAACCCCCACCACCTCCTTCACTGGGCTCTTGCACCCTTAGAAGCCCCCAGTTATTAGTCACTAGACTGAGACTAACAGACAGGCCTATTCTCCTTCTCCAGCGGTGGACAGCAGATCACAGAGGCCTCTGAGCCTCCACAGCAGCATGAGCCAATTCCCATTCTATGTGTGTTTGTCCTGTAGATTCATGGAGCAGGTTGAGTGTCACACAAGAGCTGAAATTTCCTCCCAGCAGTCACTGTTTTTCTGCCTAGAGAAGACCTTCAGGTGTACCTTTTCTCAGAGTAATCTCCTGGAAGTTTACTTTTATTTATTTTTTATTTTTTATATTAATTTTATTGAGAAAGAAATCGCAATGAGACACTTCCAAAACGGGTTTATAGGACAATTACAATAAATACATTGCATATTGTTGTCTTTGTAGTAGCTGTTCATAGTACAAGATGCAGACATGATACCTTGCCTAAACACTATTAGTTCAAACACTTATTCTCATTGAACTAAGAGATAGTACCTGCATATCTATGCTAACTATTTTGCATATACAGATACGTATTTTTTTCATTACAAAAATGTTCCTTCATTTATATCCCCCTTTTTTATTTACTATTGTCCTCTGACAAAAGTAAGAGAACCTGTGCTGTAACATACTATAACTCAGCACTGTCCCAAATTTTCTAATCAAGAAGCTTATGTCACCACAGAGGAAAGTGATTGATGGTGCAGAATGTGCCTAAGGAGAGTCACATGAAGAGAAAACATTCTCTCAGGCTTTCACAGAAAGCAAGTTGGTCAAGCAATGGTCGTGACTCATCCACATGGCTGACACTGACAAAGGATCTACAAACTGCTGTACAGGGTTTCAGGGTAAATCCTGAGGGGATTTGACTGACCTTGTCAGATAGAAAAGTTACATTTCTTTTTACATAGGTCTTGCTTTATCTTGGTCTTAACCATCCAACAGAAAAGTATGAAAATAAGGTATAAAAAGTAAAGCCATATTAATAAGCTGAGCTATAAAAGACTCAAGTCAACAACTTCTGACACTGCTAGTCCTGTGGATAACCCACTACTCTTATGAACTACTGGACTATATTGGATTACTTTGCTGAATTCCTGTACCTACAATATTGGAATGGCAATGGAATTCCCATCTCTGGAAGTTCAGTAAACACAGGAACCTTGGAAAGAACACATCGAGCATCATCGCACTGGAGCCTGAAGACTTGCTTTGACTTTGCAGTTTCCTTCATTCCCATCCAATGAAAAAGGAAGCGCGGCTCAGGGAAAGGTTTCTGCAGTATATAAATGTAATGATGTCACACGGGAGGAGACAATTATTCATCAAGCTGAACCAAAAAGAAACTAAAAAATAAGCACTCTTTCATTTAGAGGAAAATACAAACACTACCGCTTCACGGCCTCTGATGGACCACCCTGCTTGCTTTCATTTTCCTCTGAATGATTCCTCATGCCCCATCTGATAGGGTCTTTAGGTGGTGAGTTCTTGCTCCTCCACATAATTTCACAGTGGTGAACGGGGACAAAAGCAAGGAAAGAAGACAAAGGCAAAGAAGCATGCAAAAATAAGTGACCTGCTTTTCCTATGTCACCTTTATCAGTGGGAATCTAAACATCCTACGTGGGTCCTTTCATGGCTGTTTCTAGGCTTTCAAAGCAGTTCCCGCTGAGACACAGGTAAAGAGCAGAAAGACCACACCATGGTTTCCTGGGGCCGGAACTTGCCTGGGTGATCCATTACCTACATTGTTTTCTGCAAGACACTAGGCTTTTCAATCTCAGATAAGATGGAGCTCAATGGAAATTTGTTTGGGATGAGTCTTTGTATACACTTATTTATCCTTTTCAATGTCCCCTTCTATTTCTGAGCATATGCACCAAGATGAAAGGATTTTACAAACACAGAGAAAATACCCTAAGGTTTGAAACCCAGGAACACAAAAGAAGTCTCTGTACTATCTGAAGTGCACAGAGTAGCTGAGCTAGTTGTGTTTCTTAATACTTTCAAACAGGCAGACTTACTGATCTGTTTTATCTATGCTCAGTTTGAGAAATCTATATAAAAATCTTCTCTCACACAAAGAACTCTCCTTTAGAACCACTTAGGGACTAGGGGTACATCTCAGTGGTAGAATATATGGATAGCATGCTTGAATTTTAAATTACATCCCCAGAATGAAAGAGAGAGAGAGTGAGAGAGGGAGGGTGGGGGACACAGAGAAAGAGAGGCAGAGACAGAGAGAGAGATAGAGACAGAGAGAGAGGGAGAGAGAGACAGAGACAGAGACAGAGACAGAGACAGAGGGGGGGGGAAATTAAGCACTGGAGAGACTCTCATTCTCATTCTTACCTCCATGGTAGAAACAATCCTCTAAGCAACAGCAAAGACTGTACATGAAGAAAGAAATCACAAAGCTGATAATCTAGGTCACATGAAACAAAGGCAGCTAAGAACGTATACTCTAGCATTTCTGACTATTTTGATTAGTAAATTGGTTGGTTGGTTGGTTGGACGGTTCGCTGGTCTGTTTTCAAGAGTGGTCAGATTGACTTACCCCCAGCAAGTTCACCTACTCATACCTGTCTCAGAGTGAATAGGAAGCAGCTGCACAGGAGCTGACTAAGGCTGGGGTTCGGGCCTGCCATTATCCCAGCACCTTAAGCTTTTGATGCTGAAGCTGCTGAAACGTTTGTGGTGGGGGAGAAAAAGTAAATGGAGCGTCTTCGATAGTGTTTCCAGAGGAACAGGAATGACTTTTAAGTAGAAAAATAAAATGGTCACATTCAGTGGTGCACACCTGTAGTGCCAACTACTCAGAAGACTGAGGCAGGAGGATCTGAAGCTTGAGGACAGCGTGGGAAGCTTCGTGTGAGTCTGATTCAAAGTAAAAAAACAAAAGAGAGAGTGAGAGAAAGGAAAAAGAAAGAAAGGGCTGGGGATGTATTTCAGTGCGTAGCTACTATGTTCAATACTCAGCACTTAGAAAAGAAAAGAATAAACAAATGAAAACTAATACAGCTCCATTGTAGAACAATGTCAAGTTTAAGGGACTTTTTTTTTCCCTTGAAGTTCTGTTATCAACTCTACTCTGAGAAACATACTCTACTCTGTCATATTCATTATGTCCATTTGGATCTTTTTCATAATATGCATGTGACTCAAAGTTTGATTCTACCATCAGTTGATAAAGAGGGGAACTCCATAGAAATTATCCCTGGACTGTCTTCAGAACACTTCTAAGTCACAGCCCATATACCTGTGAAGTGCTTGTTGAACATATAAATGTTTAAAAATTTCTCAAGTGCTCTAAAAAAAGAAACAAAAGGAATATCTTGCCATAACCTGGGGAGGGAACTGGAGGATTCTAAAGTAGTCTTGCTTACTGAAAGCATTTACTCTATTATGTTTCAATGTTAAGCAATTATAACCTTGATACATATTAACAGATATTTAACTGTATAAAGTAAACAGGACAATAGAGTCACACCTTACGGGAAATTAAATTTCAAATCCAGGCATGTGATGCAATGTTATTCTCTACCCCACCCTTCTGTGCTGTGTGTGCATACACACGGACATGTAAAAACAGATCGTTGAGCTGTTTGTGAGCCCACTTTTTCCACTTACTTAGGTATTTTATCCACTTTCCCATTATGCTCCAGTCTTCTAAAACACATTTTCTATTTACAGTTATTATTTAGCTTAATATATTTATATTGCTTGTTATGGAGAGAAGTAACTTATCTATTTGAACTTTACCAATAGCTTGCACCATACATTGCTAGAGTTGGCCTGCCTTGGCCTGTAGGAGTCCAGAGGTGCAGTGCGCTGCTCTGGCAGGGGCTGAGGCACTGAGGCTCCGCTCTGTGAGGGGAGCAGGTGCTCAGGTGCAAAAGACAAGATATCCCAACCCCAGGATGACAGTGGCTCACTGTGAAGGTCATTTCTTGCCACTGTCCAAGATGATCTGTTTTCTAGCTATGTGCTTTTATTTTCTTTTTGGTTTTCTTTTGTTGTTGTTGTTTTTTTTTTTATCTTTTTCTAGCTCTGTATTAATTTTACTATTTTAAGTATGGAACAATTGCTAGACACCAGCAAGCCCAACAAGGCTGGGCTAGAAGGACAAAGGCTGAGAAACAAAGCAATTATAGAAATCCCAGTAATAGTGTGAAATAAATTGGCAGTGAATTCAAGGGACAGTGGGAAAGTGGGAACTTCAAAGCTCATAGAGATGATGGACTTGTAGGAATCGATTATTAACTGGAGGTGAGCATAACCCAGACATGAGTCACAAGGTGTCATTGTGGTGACCTTCTACTCCATGCAAAGCATATTCCATTGGAGCACAGGCCTATGGTGCTATTCCCCCTTCTTCCTTCCTCCTGCTTTGAATGTGAGCTTCACGTGTGAGCCCACAGCAGCTGCCCTGAGATTGCCATGTGGTGAGCATGCGCACAAACACCAAAAGGTGCGGATGGCGAGGGGAAAATGAAGCAAGGACATCGCTGAATTGCTGAGTCTGTGTGACAGCTACACACTGATCACATACATAGGTGACCAAAGGAGGGTGCAAATGACACAGCACTGTACCCCCTTCCCTAGTCTTTGCCCTCTCTATTTCTCACCTCCCCTTTCTCTCTTTCATCTCATCTCCTTCAAACAGCAGAGAAGAATTATCCCTGTGTTTCCTACAGAGTATTTGTAATTGACAATCTTTCTTGATTAAATGTGCCTTAAAGTGATCTTCCTCCATTTCAGGTATTTACCAAATATTCTTCCTATGAAATCAATTCTCTCCCTAGAAGGAATTCTGGTGCTGTTGCAGGCAGCCTGAGTTAGATAAAAGTATTATAGGGCCAGGCCCTCGAAGGAGATAACAAAGGCCAGACACCTTACAACTGTGGGAGGGATGGATGCCCCTGCTGTGGACCAGACCTAACGACCAAACGAATGCTCACCTCCCTAAAGACTGGCATCCGGGATTGATCATTACTCCGGAAGAATCATTGTCCGAAGGCCACCAGATAAGGTTCTGTTCTGCATCATGCCTGCTACGTGATTCACTTCCCCATTTGGTCCTAGGCCTAATCCACTTTACCTGAGCAATGGTGCTTATAATCCCATTGGTTGACCATAGTTTTGTCCCACCCCACATCCACCTAAGCAAGTCCCCATATTTTCTACCTTAGCTCGGCAAGGTTTTGCCCTATAAAAATAACCTGAAACAGACAGCTTCCTGGGCAACCCCACTCAGGCTTCCCTTCTGTCCCTCTCTGACAGAAGCTTTCCTTTCCAATAAAGTTTTACCTTCAACCTCCCTTTGTTCCTAAAATTCATTCTTCAGTTTCAGAGAACACAAACTCATCCAGTTCAGGTCAGGAGTTTCACTTCCCTATATCAGTACCAGCTATTATGATTAAAAAAATACCCTCTACTTTCCTCCATAAAATATGGCACATTTCTAAAACAGATACCAATGGTGAAAGCCCTAGCAAATGAGAACAGCACCGTACTACCAGTATTAATGAGGTGATTCTATACAGCAACGAAAAACAGTTACAGGGTGGACTCCAGCTGACTGGACAGTACTGCCCATCAAGGCCTGAGCACCTTGACTTGCTCCCTCCACAAAAGGAAGGCCATTTCCAACGAGCTCCCTCTCCTGGGGGTGCTGCCTGAGGAGCTGTGAGCTCTGGGGAAAGGCCGTCTGCCTCCGCTGCAAAGGCTCAGCCATGAGCTTGCTCTGCCCGGAGCTCAGCAGATAAAACCCAGGCATCTGTGCAGACCCAGGCTCTGAAAGCTCCCATACTCAGCCAACAGGCATCAGCTGACCAAAACCCCCAGGCCCTGGCTCAACAGCTCAAGCCTGTGGTGGTTGTGCAGGCCACTGACAGGGGCTGTGCTTTTTGCAGGAATACTCTTTTGCATGTTCTCTTCCAGGAATCATTGAGCAGAGTAAGAATAATCAAGAGTGCACTTCCTCGAAGAAATGTTTTAAAATGTTTTTTCCCCCTTTCTCTCTGAGTCAACGCCACATTCCACCTGCATTCATGTGATCCTTTGTTGAATTATTCAGGGCTTTATTTTTAACACATTAGTAGGTCTAAACTAGTGGTTCTCAACAGAAGCAGATTTTGCTACCCCAGGGGACACTTGACAACCATTCTTGGCTGTCACAACTGGGGTCTTGAGGGTAGGCACAACAGGGTGATGCCACTGACACTGAGCGAGGTAGAAGCTACTGATGCTGCAGCACATCCTGCAACACAGAGGATGGTGCCAAGTCACATAAATAAGGCTGGGGAGATAGCTCATGGAATAAGTGCTTGCCTGGGAAGCATAAGGTCCTGAGTTCAATCCTTGATACCACCAAAAAATAAAGAAAAATATTTTTAAAATGTAGGCCCAGCCAGATAGCTCAACGGACTAAAGCACCTGCTTAGGCAAAGTACAGAGGCTGGGGTTTGATCCCCAGGCCTGCAGTGCCGGCACCCCCCCCCCCCAAGGCCCCTGAGACGGTGACTAAGACTGGGCATGGTGGTGCATGCCTGTAATCTTAGTCCTTGGGAGGCTGAAAACAGGAGGATCACTGCGAGTCCAGTCTACATAGTGAGAACCTGTAGACTCTGTCCTAAATACATTTTTTTAAAAAATCATCATCATCATCAGGTCCAAAACGCCCACGGTGCTGAAGCTGAGAAGCACTTGTCAAACCAAGCAAAATTAAGAAAAAGGAAATCACAGAGCATTTTGAGTCTCTTTGGACCAATGTTTACTTCTTAGATGTAGTCATGTATTTTTCATCTATTTTCACTTCCTTCCTGACAGTGCCTGTTATCATTTCTTTTTTCTTCTTTTTTTTTAAATCTTTATTTATTTATCAGATACAGGATCTCACTATGCAGCTTGGACTTGTAGTGATCCTCCTGCCTCAGCCTCAGAGCTGAGATTATAGGCGTGCACCACTATCCAACCTGAGGTTCCAGGGCCGGCCTAGCATGAGGTACCAGGGATTGAACCCTGGACCTTGAGCTTGCCAGGCAGGCACTCAGACCACGAAGCTATCTCCCCAAGCACACCATTTCTCTTTTATCAAAACATTTTTATAATAATAATCACTTACTTGCTGTATTGGTTTGTTTGTCTTTCAGTCTACCATCTCGTGTGTCACATTTGTTTTTTAATCCTGAGGCAAAAATTATCCATAGCATCCTTTCTGAAGCAGAATGATTTACCCAGTTTCTTTCTTCCATCACAGTCTGAGTATTAAATATGAGAAAAATTACAGATCGGCTGAACCACGCACATGATTGCTTGGTCCACAAACCACAAGGACCACCACCACGCAACTGAAGCCCTTTTTTTTTCTGGGAGTACACATTTACTGATTCTATGTTGGGTGAAGAAATATGTTCAATGTAGTCAATAACAAATCTCTGCAGATTTTGCTCACACCATTTCCTCGACTGATCCTTGTTACTTCAAGTTCTACCAGCTGCATCTCTGTTTTTTTTTCTAGAAGCTTCTCTGCTTCTTGCCAATAAGACATCTTTTCCATCAGATTTTAGCATCAGATATGGGGTCAGACAAAAAAGGTGTTCAATGAGCAATGAATTTATGTGTCACAAATCTGCATATTTAAGTCATTAGGAGTATGCAATTTTATGTCCTCAGGTTCCCAATTTGGCCACATTGAACTGAAAAAAAAACATTTTTGTCTCAAGAGACTACTGCCTACTGTAAAAACCACAGGTCAGCTCGGTGAAATTGCGCATGACTAAATTAAGGCCAAAGAGAAATCTGATCCCTGACCTTCAGTGTTACATTCAGTTTAGGAAATGTGAATGAGCTTAATGATTAATGTTTTGTTAAAAATTAAGACTTTTAGCCGGGCATGGTGGCGCATGTCTGTAATCCCAGCACTCGGGAGGCTGAGGCAGGAGGATTGTTGTGACTTCAAGACCAGCTTGAGCTACAAAGTGAGCTTAAGGCCAGCCTGAGCTGCATAGTGAGACCCTGTCTCAAAAAAGATAAAAAAAATTAAGACTTTTTAAAAATCTATTTGTGTGAATACAAATCTACACACACCAGAGGCACCAAGTAATCGAATTTATTTTTCTGCTCTTATTTTCCTTCTAATAGTTTTTAGATGACACTGAATCAGTAAAAAAAAAAAAAAAAAAAAAAGCCACAAGAAATAATGTTTTTCATTTCTCTATTATCTACTTTCTCTTTAGATGCATATTTGATCCAAGCACAAAAGACTTCTCTGGAAGAGAATTGGCTTAAAATACATGGAAATGACATTTGGAAGTTTTTTGAAGCTGCATGATCTGGCTGTGAGTTTTATAACTTTCAAGAAAAGCTTTTCTTTTGCCAACAAACAAATACCCTATTTACTGCATGCCTGATGTGGTCTGTTTTATTATAAGCTATTTGTCCCTAAAATGTTATTCTCAAGCAAAAGTCAGGGAAATACAGCATCTGGACCATCGGGCACCCTTTGGGCTACATCTTCACCAATGAGACCCGTGAGCGCAGCTGCCCTGCCCTGCGTTGAAGAATTCTGAGGCAGGCGTTACTCTTGTCTGGTGTGTGATTTGTGTGATTTTTTTTCTATCATTATTATCCATCAACTTTTAATCCACTGGATAAGGAGTCTGATCAATTTGTAGTACAGAATCTATAAATAAAGAACTTGCAGTAGAGAATCAAATAGAGAACTTCATGGGGCCAGGGAGATGGCTCAGTGGAATAAGTGCTTCCCTGGCAAGCACAAGGGCCTGAGTTCAAGCCCTGGCTCCACCAAAAAAAAAAAAAAACAAGGAAAGGTCAAAGGAATGGGTACCAGCCTGAATGTTAAAGCACCTGTTTTAGAGCATCCAGAGCCATCCAGGAAAAGGTCAAGGAAACTAGGATAAGAAAGAAGACTCAGGCAGCTGAGCGTGGGTTAAAGCCTTCTGACTTTTTGCAAATCTTCCAGCCCAGCTCTACGGGAAGTCTGGCCTCCACTGGAGACACTTTGGCCATAGGTAGAGGATGGCCTTACCAGGGAAGAGTGGCAATAGTGTGGATGCAAGAAGGAGCAGGAGGCCTGAGATGGATGGGGCTTGTAAAGCACTGATTACTCCTGGGTCTGTTAGAGCCCCCATTTCCAGGAAGAAGTTCTGTCACCTCCACGGAAAATTAAGGATATGGGGGCATTACACAATTTCTTCAAGTTTAAATTCATTTACATGTCTAAATAACATCCATTAAGTGTGCTTTGCTGAACACTGAGACAGAAAGACAGTAAAACAGAGCTCTTTGCGCAAGAAGCTCGTAATCCCTGGGCGCAGAGCATAGTCTAGCACTTTGGCCCCTCTAGACCCATCGTCCACCTTCCCCAGCCAGCTGGTGGCCCTGGAGGCTTCCTTTCTGGACAGCACCAGCAGGCTCCATTGCCCTCTGACTCCAGAGGGGGTCGGTGATGGACAGAGGCTCCTGAGAAGAAAGGATTGCGAGGGAGGAAGGTGAAGTGCCTCACTGGGATGGCCTTTCCCACCCTGTGGAGCTGCTCAGTGGCTACAAACTCCCAAGTCAGCTCTGGAGAGGCAGCGTTCTGCAGAGCCACAGTCCAGCCAGACTCCAGTCACCTCTCCCTCCATCCCGCAGCGCAGCCGCAGGGCTGGAACTGGCTTTCCCGAGGGCCTCTTCCTAGGCCTTTCCCCTTCGCCTATAAGCAGCCTATTACAGACCTTTTTCTTCGCTTGTTTCCTGCACACTGATGCCAACAGGTCAGTCGTCTTGGCAACAGGCAGATGCCCTGCAGTCTCGGCTGTGCAGCAAGGGTGAGAAAGATGTCATCAGTGCTAACTGGGGAGGCCAAGCGAGGCCGAGGCCGTGACTCACAAAGTCCTGCTTCTGTTTACCCCTGGGGTACATGCTGCCCTTACCAGGGAAGCTGGAATCAGCCACATCATGTTCCAGCAACTGTGCTGGCAAAAATCCCATGACAGCTCCAGGACGAAAGTTCAATGGCCACGTGACTGACTATATAATAAAGTTCTATTTTTCTAAAAATAGTACTTTATGCAATGTGTGTTGATGCACTTTAATGTTATGTGAGACTACCTACTTAAAATAGTATGCAGAGCAACTAAAGCTATTTTTAAAATCTAATTTGCTTCCTAGTGCACGGAACAAAAATTAGGTCTCATTAATTGCACGTAGGAATTATGAATGGAATTACGCATACGACCATTATGCACAGAATCAGGCGCAGTCATTCCTTATTGTGTCATTATAGGATACTAATGCTGTCTCCATTCTACAACAGGGGAAACTGAGGCGTAGAGACATTGGTGACTCCCTCACAGTTACTGAGCTAATAAGAGGCAGAGCTGGGATTCTAAGCCCACCCGGCATCCCCCTTAGCCATGTGCTCTAATACACAAGTCCCCAGGTCACATTGAGTGAAATAAGCCAGACTCAGAAAAGCAAGCGCCATGCTGTTCCTCCACATGGGAAATCTAGAGGAAGCAAAACAGGTGACCTGAGAGTGGAGGGAGATAATTAGAAATGAGGAAGCCAAGTGGGAAAGAGGCAAAATACTAAGGGAAGTCGGCAGGGTCTACAGAGTCCAAGTACGCCATGTGTATGGTGCGCAATGAAACCCATTATTCTAGGTAATCTCTCATAGGTTCTGGCCCTAGCATGAATTGTTGAGATCATTATGGTGGTCAAATAATATGGCCAATGACCTTAAAACAAAAGCCCATCTTCCCCAAGACCACCTCCCCGCTTATTCTCCAACTCAGCCCGGGGTACAATTTCCTTCCACCCTTCCCGCTGCCTCAGGGAAGACCCCCCAATCAGCTCCTCAGGTATATACATCCCCCAAACTCCACCCCTAACAAAGACCATGAAAGCCTCAGCCTAGCTTTGTCCCAATCAAGAGAAGTCCCCATCTTCCTCACATTCTCTCCGTGTCCTCAAATGTAACCAAACCCCTTTCCCTTTTTCCTTCTACCTCTCTCTGTGCAGCGCCTGAAAAACCCTGTCTATCACTATGTGCTAATACATTCTCTCTTAGGTTATATATCAGGTAAGGTAACTGACATTGGATGCTGCATGCAGATAGACCCGCAGATCTCAGGGACTTAGCAGCCCAGAAGTTTCTCACCCAGGCCAAGAGTAATTTGGAAACAAAGAGCCCACTCCACCTGGACAACCACAGATCCAGGCAGGTGGAGGTTCGGCATCTTCAGTGTGGAGGTCCAGGGTTCTCTGCAGTGTTGAACAAAAGGAGAACAAAGGACAGTGTGGTCCAGACATCAGAAGGCAGACTTAAATTCTACGCATTTTCTACTTGCCAGCAACCCATGGTATGGTTGAGGGAACAGAGTCCAGGAGAGAATCTAGGAGGAAAGATAAAGAATGTTGTTTTGGTTTGTGTTTAGCTGTCCCTGCAAAGCCTCATGTGGCCGAGGGGCAGCTTCTGGAGTTTGTGATTGATTACTGTGGGTGAGGACACCGCACCTGCCCTGAGGCAGGTAGTTTGCATTACCATGTAGGAAGGGGAGAGAGGCTGCCATCTGAGACGCTGCCACTCCCCTGTCTTTCTGCTCTTTTCCACCACCTGGAACCCTGGAAAGGTTGCTCTCTGCCTCTTTGCCCTGGAGCCTGCCCAGTATGGATTCAAACCTCCAGTAAATGTGAGCTAAATAAACCTTTCCTTCCCTAATTTTGAGTGTTAACCATTACCCCCAGGATTGGGGGGGGGGGAATCAGAGACAGAGACAGAGCCCTCCGTTAGTGCCTCCTTGTGACTAGACCAGATTCCTGCTGGCAGAGAAGCCTGTGTTCTCCTATTGCAGGGACAAAACACCTGACCCTTGCACATTAGGAAGGGAAGGTTAGTTTCAGCTCACATTTTCAGAGCTTTCCACCCGTGTTTGCCTGGCTCCTAGGCACAGACACCATGGTGGGTAGGTAGAGCAAAAGCTGCTCAACTCAAAGCAGCAGGAAGCAGAGAGGGCTAGAAGGAGCCCAAGAGGAAGGGGCCAGGGGCCAGTGATAGCCTCCAGGGTCCCACCATAGTGAGCACCTTCTTCCAGGTAGGCCCCACCTGCTAACATTGCTGGGAAAAGCAGAAGGCAAAGATTCATGGAAGCTGAGGAGAGAGGAAAAGCAAGCTTTATTTAGCCAGGGGATGACATCTAATGTGGGTCAGGGCTGCAGGTGGTCAGGAGACAAGAAACTTTCCTTATTTGGCTTGAGTATGTCAGTGCAGCAGAAATTTGCTTAACGGGATCTGTTATAATTGATGCATTGTGCCAACTTGAGGAGTCTCGAAGCTTAGCTAAGTAACTCAGCAGTTCTACAGCCTCGGGCATAGAGGACATGCCCTTACCACTCTAGGGCGTTGTGCATTGTGTCATGAGGAGGCCGGGTCCATGAGAGCTGTACCACCCGCCTAGGGTGGGAGTAGCCTGCTGGAGAAGAGGCTTCCCCTTCCCTTACTCTCACTGCTTTTGCTGTCTTCTGCCGCCATGAACTGCGCCCTGCGCATACCACCCTGCCTTGTGGCCAGCTCCTTATGGACTGAAACCTCCATAAACTGTGAGCTGAATAAATCTTTCCTTCCTTAATTTTGGACACCAGGCATTCTGTCTCAGCAATGAGAGAAAAGTGACAAAGACGGGGTCTGCCAGCTCTTTTCATTGTGCCCACTCATGGGCTGGAACGCTGGGCACGTAGGAAGGAGGGAGCAGAGTGTTGCTTAGGTCAGCTAAAGTGCATCTTAGTCCAGGACATCTTTCTGAACCCAAGACAGCTGTGCCTCAGCCTGTAACATTAGTACCCCATTCACCTATGAACTTACCGGTGAGGTCGTCTGTTGATGAGGTCACTGCCCCCACCATCCAATCAGGAGTCTCTTAATCCAGCCAAGCGGAGGATGGAGAGATTAGTAGGCACAGAGCAGGGAGAGGGCAGAGAATGGATCTAAGAGCAAACAGACAAGTAACCAACAATAGAAGCAACTCCAACACACACATGCGTGAACACACACACACACACACACACACACACACACACCCCAAACTCATGTTTTAAACCTTTAGAAATGGGAACTAAAACTGATGAACTAAATCTAGTCCATACATGTGGACTATACTCCTTTAGTTTGTTATATAAATAAAACAATATTATAACTTAGTTAGCATTTCCCTGGCAAAGGCCTCAGTTCAATCCCTGGTTCCACCAAAAAAAAAAAAATAAATAAATAACTTAATTGGTAAAGCAAAAAATCTAGCAAGGCTCTTTTATTTTTTGCTTTATCATATTTGTTTGAGTCTTTGATGTCTCCATTACATCATACCTTAAGGTCATGCAATCACATGAAGTCACTGACACAACAAACATCAGGTCTGCCTTTCTGTGCTTTTAAAATAAATCACAAATGGAGAAAACTCTATAGAACATAAGGATTTACATTCGCTCCCTGGCTAATGAAAGTGCAGGATAGATGCAACATTCATAGGCTAAAGATGGGATAACACACAGCCAACCACTCTCTCACTCTACTGACCAGAACAGTTTGTTGTGTGTGTACAGTGCTGTGTGACTGCTCTCCTCTCTGGCTTCTACACTGAACGGTGGAGAACCCCTGCCATGAGCAAGCATGGGGAGGTGGAGAGTCACTCCCAGGATGGGAACTGAAAAGGCTGGGCTCTTCTCTTTCCGGAGGTGCAGGCTGGACGCAGACCAAGGCAGAGCCAATGCATGCTCCTACCTGGGCCGGACTCTGACAGTAGAGACAACAGAGACAGTTCGGTGTGTACCTTTGGCAGACATGTTCAGCCAGGGTAGGCCCAGAGGCGGAAGATGACCCTCAGCTGCACTGGCAGCCACAGGATGCTGTGGCTGAGCCCCCTATGAAGGCTCTCATCCCCCTTGCTGCCACCTGGGCTTGGGCTCTATCTCTTTCTCTCCCCCCCACTTCCTCCCTCCCTCCCATACTCCTCCCCTTCTCTTGCTTGCTTGCTTGCTTGCTTTCTGAGACAGGGTATCACTGTGTAACTTAGGCTACTCACCATGTAGTCTAAACTGGCCTCAAACTCAGGCAATCCTCCTACCTCAGCCTCCTGAGTCATGGAATTATAGGCATGCACCATTACATCCAGTCTGATCTGTTTTTGAGCTTGGTTCTTCCGCTTTTCCTTTGATTTGTGAGTTACTCTTTTTTTTTTTTACTTAATTTAGTGGTTCATCCACCACTTCTTTATACACAACAGATGCATTCACCAGTACTTCGGGCTACTTGCTCCTTTGTCCTTTTCTCCTGGCTGCCAACTCCAACCTTTGTTCACTGGTTCTGTCCCTTTTCTTTCTTTGGTTTGATCCTATCTATGCCAGAAAAAAAGAACTCACACTCCATGGCCTGGAACAAATTCAGAATTCAGGCTCTTTATTCTCAGCCACAATCCTTCCAGGAAAGGCTGACGTCTTAGCCTATCTCTTCCAGCAACTACTTCAGTTCTTGGCTGTTCCTTTCAAGCTACTCTTCCTCCTCCTTTTGGCCCCCTCATTCCTAAGAACTTCCTGCAAGTAACTGTGTGCTTCACATAGGAAGAGACTGAAACACAAACTCACTCAAACAAACAATCACCACTGAATGCTTGCACCTGTGCTCAATGTCTGACTACTCCTTGGGGCTGCTTTTATTCACAGTAAGAAGATTGTTGGTACCAGGATGTATCAGGGCTGCAGGGCTAAGCCTGCACAAGAGCCTGGGTTAAATCTTCAGCACCCAGAAAACAAAACAAAATAAACAAAAACCCAGGATAATTTTCATTAAAATAATCCTGCACATGGGCACAGACTGCACAAGCTTTTTCTGCCTAAACAATTAATATGTGGCAGCATATGTATAACATACATTTTGTCTTTTTGTTGGAATAAATTCTATTTACTTTGTACTATAAATAGAACAGCTATATTTGTGCTAGAACTAATATTGTTTCATTTGATTTTATTTCTTTAGGGTGTATTTTCAAAATAGGATTCTAGAACCCTTGCTATGTATTGTAAACTTATTCTGAAGATATAGTAAACTTCCAATTTTTTTTTTTTCTTATTTTAAAAACAAAAAAAGCATTTTGTTTCCCCATGATATCTGGCTATCTTGGACATTATTATCTCTATTAATTTTCACTACCTTATTCCACATTTCTCCTCTATTTTTTGCCACACTCTTTCCATAAGACACTGTCCTCTCTTGTCCTGCATCACCTTGAGTTACTTGCTAAGTGAGCTGTGCCTGTTGATTTTTACATTCTTGCACTTGCTAGGTTTGAATAGCAACTTTTATCAGAAGTCACAGTCTGATTTGCCTTCTCTATCTTGTTTGTTTCTTTTAATACTTACTGTAAGAGACTGGGGAGATAGCTCAGTAGATAAGTGCTTCCCTGGCAAGTGCAAGGGCCTGAATACAATCCCTGGTTCCGCAAAAAAAAAAACTTACTATAATACACTGTGTGTATGCAAATTTCCTTTTGACTTAAAATGCATGATCACATGCATTACAGTCTGGTTGTAGCTTGTACTTTTTAAAACCTTAAATATCTATCTCTCCCCAATAGTACATTAAATTTATTTATTTTATTTATTTATTTTTGTGGCAGAACTGAGGATTGAACTCAGGCCCTTGCGTTTGCCAGGCAAGTGCTTATTCCACTGAGCCCTCTCCCCAGCCCCAGTACATTAAATTTAGATGATATTCTTCAAGAGATTTTTCAATCAGAGATGGCAATTAAATATTTAGCTCTTTTAGCTATCTGACATTTACTTCAGAGGAAGTGCAGGTCCAAGTTAATTTTTCTTCATACTGTTATCTACGTACGTGATAATATTTATTACATAGTCCTTTGTCCCCTGGACCCACTTCCAGAATTTCTTCACTCTTGGTAATGTTTGGTTTTATCCAGTGTTTTTCAAAATGCAGGAAAGCAAATCATTGTAAGAAGCTAATGCAGATAATTCAGACCTCAATACTGTCCTTCAACAAGCAGAGTCTTTCTGTGTTTTGTTTTCAGCTGGTCAGTGCGTGAAAAGTTAAGGCTAAAAGGAACTTTAATTGTAATTTATTCAACTCTCCCCTCTTGCTACAAACTGAGGAAATGGAGGCACTGAGGAATTAAATGCTATACAGGGCATACTGCCAGCGAAATGGGAAAACACGGAGACTCAAAGTGTGTAACTAGAAATTAAGAACAAAGGGGGCTGGTGAGATAGCCCAGCAGTCTAAATGCCTGCTTAGGCAAGCCTTGGGAGTGCGGTTCAATCCTGTTTACCACATGCTACCAGTTCCTCTGTGCCAGCCACAAAGAAAGAAGGAAGGAAGGAAGGAAGGAAGGAAGGAAGGAAGGAAGGAAGGAAGGAAGGAAGGAAGGAAGGAAGGAAGGAAGGTAGGGGAAGGAAGGAAGGAAGGAAGGAAGGAAGGAAGGAAGGAAGGAAGGAAGGAAGGAAGGAAGGTAGGAAGGAAGGAAGGAAGGAAGGTAGGAAGGAAGGAAGGAAGGAAGGAAGGAAGGAAGGAAGGTAGGAAGGAAGGAGAAAGAAAGAGAAATTAAGAACATGAATTTCAGATGAAATACATATAAGCATAAAAATGCACTGCTACATAATTAAATATATAGCTATTCTGTACAAAGTATTCAGTTAAGTATCAGCTACATTGCTGCCACATATAGTGACAGTCAGCTGAGTATCCGGTATGATCCAACATTGCTCTTCTCTCTCAAACCCAATGAGTGCAGGATACACATTACTATTATTCCCAGTTCTATTCTTAGAAATGATCTGCCAAGATCCGCCACGCAGCGGCAGGAGCCCAGCTCAGCTCTCAAAGTCTCTCACTCTTTCAGACTTGGAAACTTTCACTGCACAACACTGCCTCCCAGCTGCCTGGAGGAAACTGGAGTCACTCAGGACTCACCCAAGCTCTCACCAACAGGCTTATTTTGGAAGACAAAAACCAACTTTCTACTAAGGTTAAAACTGTGTTCAGAGTTCTATCAGTTGTTCAAATTGTATTATTTGGGACAAATTCATGAGCACTTTTTTTTTTTTTTTTTTTGGCAGAACCAGGGATTGAACTCAGGCCCTTATGCTTGTCAGGGAAATGCTTATTCTGCTCAGCCATTTCCCCGAACCCTTCCATGAACACTTTTAAGCTCAGTTTATTCATTTGTGACGAAAGTAGACACAGACATGAAAAAATAATATAGACAAGACGACCTCTAAACCCCTTCCAGTTTTAAACCGCCTTCCGATGCCTCTGTCCACTTTCCATCCTTCTGTACATAATAAAAATAGTACAAATATTTAAAAGAAGTAGAATTTATTCTCAATTCAATTAAATATTTTTTCGTGAGGCCATAATATTAAGCTGAGCTGTAAATGGCTATGGTCGACACTTTCTTTGAGTAACTCACTATGGTTGTAGAATGCTGGACGGTGTTGGATTGTGTTGTCGAGTTCAAGCACCTAAGTTAGTTGAATGTTAATGGAGTGCCCACTTTTGACAGGTGTAGACAAAGGAAGGGTTGTAGAAAGAAAAAATCATGATGTGTGTGTATAGACAGTACAGTTGAGACAGATAACGCTGTGCTTCTACATAATCCTATGAGAGGCAAGATCTGCACTAATGGTGGTTGGACAGGATATTATGTCGGCTTCTAGTACTACGGTCATCCACTAGGAAAATAATTATTGAATTTTTTATATAATTCAGGTATAAAAAATAAGTAAGCAGCCACACTCTTAATTCACTGATAAGAGATATCTGCTAAAATAATATCTGTAAATATAATATCATGTATGCACCTTGTACAATACCAAAACGTTATGAAAACAGTTTGCAATGTATTAATTTATCAAATCTGTATTGTTAAGGTGTCTTGAAACTGTCTGAGTGACATTTGTACTTCAATAAAATGAAAGGAAGAAAAAAAATATTTTTTCAGAAACATACAGCTAAAAAAACTAACATATAATGTTAAAAATTCAGCTAGCTTAACAAATTTTTGATATAATGGCACTATAAAATAATATAGGAGAATAAATGTTACATTTTATTTAAGTTTATAATAACTACCTACTAAGTTTTCAAATGGCAACTTTTATTTAACTGAAGCATAATGCCTGTTCAAAAAAAATCTATTAATTCCCAGTGACTAATGCTACAATTTTAAATATATATTTTAGCAATTATTGATTAAATAGCAATTTCTGTATCAATCATTTGTGTAGACTCAAGACACACATAAAGCGGAGGTAAGTGCTCAGCACTCAAGCTAACCAGAGGGGCTCTCATAAGACCTTGGCCGGAGTGGAGCTTCCTCTCTGCTGAGCAGAAAGACAATTCCCAAGTAGCAAGAATCCCAGCCTTCCCTGCTGGAGTTAGGACAGACCAAAACAGGCAACCCACGTCAGGCACTTCTGGAACTGAACCTTAACTATTTCAAGAATGAGCCCAAGGATTTCATATATTGAAAATGAGTAGAAACCAGGGAGGATATGAGAAACTGCAAACAATTAACTAATGTTATATCATTAATTGGACAGAAAAAAAATCCTTTTGTGTGGACTTCTAAAACTGAAATAGTTTGACTTGGTTAAAAGGACACATAAGGAGCCAGGGAGATGGCTCAGTGGAATAAGTGCTTCCCTGGCAAGCACAAGGGCCTGAGTTCAATCCCTGGTTCTGCCAAAATAAATAAATAAATAGATAGATAGACACATAAGATCTGGCAGAGTGCCTCGTGTGTGATTCTACAAGCTTCTGGGTTTTTGTTTGCTTGCTTGTTTGTTTTGCTTTTTACAACTTTATTTCAACATGCTTATAGAAATATACTCATATTGATTAAAAGAATGCAATTTAACTGATCCTATACAATTTCGACCAAAAAGTTGGCACATGGTTTTAAAATTTTAAAAAGGATTTGCAATCTGGTTTATATTTATTACAAATGTATAAAAGATCTTTCATCAAATGCTGCCAAAGAAGGCAGCAAAAACCTTGAGCAATGTACCTTTGGTTTGCCCCAATAAAGTAACAAGTATTACACTGCAAATTTTATAAAATTGGTGCAACAAAACATTGTTGTAATGTTACGATGCCAGCTTACAAAGTTCTGCAACTACTGGATACAGAAGGGGTGGAGGGAGCAGCCCATGCACACATACGGAACTGTAAGAGCTATCTGTTTTACTAACATTGCATGTAGATTATAAATCCATGCAGGCCAAAATTCAAGTAATCTCTTAGATCTGAATTAACGCTACCAGCTCACTTCATCTGCCTGAGGCCCATAAGACACCTCGGTACCTTCAGCTTTTTAAGTTTTTCTGATCTATGCAAAGAAGAAAACAAAGTTTCTTTGCCAGCTTTTCAATCCAGAAGTGACAGTACACTAGGTCTTCCTTGAGTGTCAACATTCATGGGTGACACATGATGAGGTCGACCCGGTTGTCCACTGTATCGGCGCCCACGTGTGAGCTGCCCCCCTACAGCAGTGTGCATGTGACTCCAGAAGCCACCCCAAATTAAAATGGCCCTTCTTGGAAGACCGGAGCAAAACGTCAGCCACGGGTAGAAGAAGCTTCATTAAAACAATGCAGCTGGCTGTTAGTGGATTAAGCCTCAACAACAAAAAAGGTAGCCCCCAACCAAGCAGCTCTGAAAAAGAGGAAAAAACATAGCTTAAATTATCTTGAAAACCAATGTGAATATAGATTTAAAAAAATAATGGTACATTTTCTACCTTATTTTTCTACTATACATTTTCTACTCTATATTATAAAACTACCTAATCCTAGGTAGTTTTATAATATATTCTCTAGTGTTTCAAGTTTATCACTAGTTACTAAACATATCAAATTACAAATAACTTTTTTTGTTGTTGTTCTCTCATCAAAAAGTGAAATTCTTGCTTCAATTCTACTGGAGGACGGTGGATTAGAAAATTTTAAGAATTCAAACAGTTTGGTGCAAACATATTTTGCAAATAAAGAGCTCCTAACCAGACCAGAAGTTCTGATTACTAGTGTGCTTTTCATTGAAACCATTTTTAGTAAGTAAAAATACATGGCATTAAGGTTCCGGACCTAATATAGACCTGATGGTCAGGTCCTTGTTTTCCGGAAGCAAGCCTCAAGTCCCAATCAGTTTCCAGTAACGATGTTTTTATTAATCAGTTTAACTTGGATTTCAATTTCCATCATAGTTTTTAGCATTCTAGTCTTAAAGACTAGAGCAGGAATTTGCTCAATTCACCAGAAAGCGAATTTCTTTCCTTTGCACTATGAGAGAATCCAAAGGCCTCTTCCCTCACAGACTCCCCTGTCCAAACCGTACTTACAGTGAAATTGCTTCAATGTGTACAAAGGTACATTAGGTAAAATGTGTTCATGAACATTAGAACGAGTCATTAGAAAGATTTGACTAGTTTTATAATTTAAGTTGAAAGACAAATATTTGCAGCTTGATCTCCTGCTGACAATGCTTGTCGGAGCCCAGAATTCAACATGTGCAAATTCCCATTCATGCACACGGCACACACGGCACCACCACAACTTATTGCTTGGGTCTGGAGAAAATCTCCTGCTTCTTTAAACCTGTGGCTCCCCAGTCAATTTCATGTCCCAATAGCTTTTCACTGAAAATTAACTCTCAGATATTTAACATCTGATGACCGTGCATCAGTGCTTGTCTGAAGCTTTAATGGTGTACTGCCATAATCTGAAATCTGCCTCAGCAAGATCCCCGGGAGGACAGCAAATGAAATGTAAAGGGTTACTTTCGGAACACAAAACACAGCAGGTCAGGTTATTGTTTGCTTGGTTTATTTACTTATCTATTTATTTAGTTACCAGGGATTGAATCCAGGACCTTATTTGTCAGGCAGACACTTAAGCCTGCTGAGCTATCTTTCAGGTCCTATTTTTTTTCTAAGTCCACATTTCCTACTTAAAATCTTTAATAATACAGGGTGTGCTGCCCAAAGAGGGCGCTGTTTCCTATAACAGCAAGATCCGGTTGCTAAGCCTCTAAAATGTAAATAAATCTGTGAAACACAAACATCAAAACAACTTCAAAAGTTCAGTAGCAATGCGTTTTACATTTTAAATTTGCATGCCAGGCCGGCAGGGAGAGCCACACCTGGATGCCCGCACTGGGGGTGAAGGCAGGAGGAGCTCAGAGAGCTCAGGGCCAGCCTGGGCTGCACAGGAGACCCTGCCTCAGAACAAAACTGACAAAACGTAATACAAGGTAGTTAAAATTATGTTTAAAATGATAAAAATAAAATTTATGTATTTATTTTTGCAGTACCGGGGATTGAACGGAGGATCCTGTGCATGCCAAGCAAGCGCTTGTTCTACTGAGCTATCCCTGCGGCCCCAAGATAAAATTCAAATGTTAACAGAGCATCCACAAATAGGTTGCCCATGTAAATAATACAATGCAAAACATGAGGAGGAAATTCCACATGCACAGAATTAAGCTTCAAAAATAGAACGTTTCCAGTAACTAGAAAGCTCCTATACGTTTCTAGGTATCCTCTCTTTATCCCTGAGGGAACCAATTCCTTGAACTCTGTTTTTTCAGCGTCCTTGTCTTTCTTCATAGCTTTATTACTTGTGTTGTTTAAGTCTGCCTATTTATATCTATTTATTTATTTATTGTATTTTAGTACAGAGTCTACCAGATTTTACTCCTCAGATTGAACTCGTAGTGATCCCCCTGTTTTCAGCCTCCCAAGCGCTGGGATTGCAGACTGTGGCCACCATGCTCAGTGTCACCACCTCAGCATGTCCTGGGGGCGGGGCGGGAACAGCAGGCCCCGGGATTGTACCCCCAAAGCCTGTGCCTGTTTGCAGGCACTTTAATCTGCTGAGCTATTTGACCAGCATATATGTGTGTGTGTGTGTGTGTGTGTG
>PVKA01034356.1:0-23544 GCA_004027165.1 Ctenomys sociabilis
TAAAAAATAAGATAAGTAAGCAGCTACACTCTTAATTCACTGATAAGAGATATCTGCTAAAATAATATCTGTAAATATAATATCATGTATGCACCTTGTACAATACCAAAACATTATGAAAACAGTTTGCAATGTATTAATTTATCGAATCTGTATTGTTAAGGTGTCTTGAAACTGTCTGATTGACATTTGTAGTTCAGTAAAATAAAATAAAAGAAAAAAAGAAAAAAAAAAGAAAAAAAAATTCCCACTTTGGTCTGGAAACTTGGAATACTGCATTTGTTACTCTTCTTGACTCCTTGGAAAGTTGAATGGTATTATTATAATATGCTGCATGTTAAAGCATTGCTATTCCAGCATCTCTTTTTGGCTTACTGTTCTGTACTCTGGGGGTATAATATTTGGTTTGAGAAGAATAGAAAATGATAGCTGTGAGATAGCAATTGCATTTGGGCTATAGGAAGAACCTTATGAAAGGTAAGTTTTCACTCCTTCTCCTCTACTCTCCTCCACATAAATCTAAATCAAGATATTTTGTATTACCAATGAGTGACTTGGGGCCAAATTATTTGACAAAAATTAGTCAAATTTGTCCTTTGATTCATTATTTAATGACATCTTTCGTCATTTATTATTTAGGTATTTTATTTTTTAGGTATTTTCTGTGTGGCTAAGAAGTCTCATGTAGTTTCCTGGGATAGTGGTATTGGTTGGGGAAAGTGAGTCTGCTGTCTATCCTTCCACTTTGCTGTAGCATGGCAATTCCAGTGAGAGACGTTCAGAGGCATGTCCACACTCTACATTTCCTCCATTTCCCCAGAAGAGCAGTGCCAGTGAGTGGAGGGCAGGTACACACTTTACGCTCCCCTCATTGTCTCCAATGATGTTAGCAAAAGGAGTGTGTTCCCACATTTGGTGCTTTCTCAATTCCCCAAGGATGTTTTGCTGGTGGAAGGAATATGGTGATGTAGACTAGAGGTGATATCCTGAGGAAGGCACCTCCTAGGAAAGTTTGGCATTAGTTAAAAGGCTGTCTAATATTAAAATCTAAAAGTATCATCATAGAAAATAAAATATAAAACAGAAAGTCACACACAAAAAAGGAAAATACTATAAAAATAAAAGACATTAAAACAGACAGATAAACACATAGGGGAGCTCAGGAAAGCAATACAAATCATGAATACCAAATTTAGCTAAGAAATAGAATCAAAGGCTGGCCAAACAGCTCAGCAGACTAAAGTGCCTGCTTAGGCAGAGCACAGCGGCCAGGGTTTGATCCCTCGTGTGCCGTGCTGGCCCTATCCCCGGGGTGCTCTGAGACAAAGATGAATCTAGGAGTGGTGGTGTGCACCTGTATTTCCAGTGTGTAGGAGGCTGAAACACAGGAGAATCACTATGAGCCTGATCTGTGTAGTGAGACGCTGTACTAAATACATTAAAAAAGGAATAGAATCAGTAAAATAGATCCAAATAGAAATGTAGGAGATGAGAAATCATTGAAAGAATACACAGAAGACTGAATGAAGACAAGAGCAGAATATCAGATCTAGAAGACAGGAATGCAGGTAGCACCCAAGAAAAGGAAGACATCTTAGAAATAGCAATAGACCATGAAAAATCATTCCAAAAGTTACAGCATGAAGCAAAGAAAGACAACATAAGATGGACTAGAATCAGTGATAAAGCTGTGGATAGCTCAAATGCAATTACAAACCTCTTCACAGAAATGACAGAAAAATTCAAACATGAATACAAAATTTGAAATACAAATTAATTAAGTACATAGAACTCCATATATCTACGACCAAAGTAAATATACACTAAGGCATATAATAATCATTAACCTAATAATTTAGCAGAAGAACAAAATATTAAAAGGAGCTAGAGAAAAGAAACATATCACCTACAGAGAGAAGTTCATCAAACACAGCAAAATTCTCATTATAATCCCTAACATCAATAATAGTACAATATTTTGAATGAAATATTTCAAGCCATAAAGAAAAATTATCTTTAGTCCAGATTGAGGTACCCCATAAAACTATTATATAAGATTGATAAGGAAATAAGGTACTTTCATGACAAAGAACAACTGAAGAGATTTACGACTACAAAACCAGCTCTAGGGAATGCTCTGAAAGACATATTAGAGATAATGAACACCACAAGTACAGGAATACAAATAGAAAGAATCAGTGAAGGAGGACAAGCAATTAAGCAGAGTAAAAAGATAGGGAATAAATAACAAAGAGGTAACATGGAAAAGAAAATCCAGTGCATATCAGTTATAAGCATCCATATCAGAAGAAACAGACTGGCAGAATGGATCAAAAAGCAAGATCCAATAATATACTGCACTCAAGAGACACATTTAACACAAGAAGAAATTTATGAACTAAAAGTAGAAGGTTAGAAAACAACTCTCCATGCCACAGGAAACCAGCCAAGAGCAAAAGTAGCTATTCTATTTTCAGACAATGCAAATTTGAAGTAAAAACTAATCAAATTGGACGAAGAACTTCATTACATTCTTGTTAAAGGACAATTTCAAGAGAAAGAGATAACAATTATAGACATTTTATGCACTTAACACAGCTTCACCCAACTACATTAAACAAATACTAACTGACATGAAAAACAAACAAACAGTAACACATTTGTAGTTGGTGACCTAAAGCCCAGCTCTCAGGAATGAACGGTCAACTTAGCCAAAGTCAACAAAGGAATATTAGAACTAAGCCAAGCCTGTGAACAAATGGACTTAATAGATGTCTACAGAGTGCTCTACCCCAAGGCAGCTGCTTTTCAGCTGCTCACGGGACATTCTCTCAAGGAGATCATATAGTAGCTGACAAAACATGTTTAAGCGAATGTAGAGGAACTGAAATCATCGCATGCATACTTAATGTTCATAGTTCAGTGAAAATGAAAATAACACAAACCACAGAATCTATATTAATGGACAGAAATTAAAAAGAAACACTCTTGTGAACAACCAATGAATCAAAGGGGAAATTTAATGTGAAATGAAACAGTGCATGCAATTAAATGATAATGCTTATACAACATACCAAAACTTATGGGATCCAATGAAAGCAGTCCTAGAAGAGACTTCCGTAGCAATGAACTTACACATGACTAAAACAGAATAAACTTAAACAGCTTAATAGTGAATCTCAAACATCTAGAAAAAGAATAACAAATCAAACCCAAAGCTCATATGAGGGAGAAAGTTATAAAAATAGGAGCAGGAGATATTAATGGAAATCAATGGAACTGAGACTAAAAAAATAATACAATGAATCAATGCCTGGAAAAGTTGTTTCTTTGAAAGGATAAAGAAATTTTGTAGGGCTGGTAAAATAGCTCAGCAGATTAAAGCATCTGCAAGAAGAGCAGGGCCTGTGGGTTCAATCTCTGCACATGCTGTGCTGGCCTCACTCCCCAGAGCTCACTGAGAAGGTAATTGAGACTGGGCATGATGGCACGGGCCTGTAATCACAGCTCTTGGGAGGCTGTAAATAGGAGGATCACTACAAGTCTGAGCTAGTAGTGAGACCCTGAACACCATATAGACCCTTCCCTAAAATTAAAAAAAAAATAGCTAACATCATCAAAAAGAGGAAAGAAAAACACAAATGTAGGCAATTAGGAATGAAAAGAGGGGAACTAAATCAGATCCCAAAGAAATCCAGGAGATTGTAAATACTTACAAAGAGAACATATATTTTATATGATTTGTTTATTTTTTAAATTTTTATTTTGTTTCATTGAGAAACAAATAGCAATAAGACAGTTTCAAAGCTGATTAATAGGACAGATTCAATAGTTAATACCTTGTACATTGTTATCTTTTTAGTGCTTATCCATATTACAAGATACAGACAGGATATCCTGTCCAAACACTATTAGAACAAATCTTTCTTCTCATTGATTTAAGTGAAAGTAGGTGTATATCTATCCTAACTATACTTTATATGCAGGTACAGAATGGACATTCCTTTGTATCCCCCTTTTTTTGTTTAGACCTGTCAGACTGACATCTAAATACTATAGGTATGTGAATTCAGCAAAACAATCCAACACAGTCCAGTAGTCAACAATAGTAGTGGGTTATCTGAAGTTATTGACTAGAGACATTTACATCTCAGCATATTAATATGGCTTTATTTTACATATCTCTTTTTTATACTTTTCTGCTGGATGGTTAAGACCAAGATAAAGCAAGACATATACAACAAGAAGTGCATCTTTTGTATCTGATAAGGTCGGTCAAATCTCCTCAGTATTTATCCTGCAACCCTGTACTACAGTTTGCAGATCTTTGTCAGTGTCAGCCATATGGATGAGTCACCGCCATTGCTTGACCAATTTACTTTCTGAGAAAACCTGAGAGAATATTTTCTCTCCATGTCACTCTCCTTAGGTACAGTGTATGTCATTGATCATGTTGTTTTGTGGCCCCATAATCTACTTGATTAGAAAATTTGGGACACAACTGAGTTACATGATGTTATAGTACAGGTTCACCTAAGTCCCAAGTCTTCACTGACCTTGAAGGACTAGGGTCAAAATTTTGGCTGTCTTTCTATTTCTCTAATTTTTGGTCTTCAAACTTAGGTTTTTAACCGTCCAGAAGAATAGCTTATTATTACCCTACAAAATATGCAGTTGGTTGTAACTTCACTATCTGTCTGAATATCAAACATCTTAGGCATAACATGGAACAGGTATTTTCCATCAAGTATTGATATGTTAAACTCTAAGTTCCTACAGAATATGGAGATAAAAAATAAAAAATGAAGAATATATAAAGAATATGAATAAACAATTACATATCTTTGCACAGAAATTTAGAAATCTAACCTTATACAGCATGGTAGCAGGACAGTCCTGTGATTTTTTTTCCTTCTGATTTATTTTTTCATTTATTAACCACTTAAAAAAAAACAGCAAACAAACTTTTGCTTGAGAGACAGTATGGTAATAGTTGGTATGCCATGAAAAGAAGTACATATTTAGAAGACCAGAATGACAGGCATTCCAAGCGTGACCCTTCTATTATCCAATGCTATCTTCAGTGCAGTTGCTTGGTTCACAGGTATCAGCATATATAGTTAGTCAGGGTTAGAATCCTACCAATTAATTGCTAGTTTCAAAAACCTGCTGATGTTTTTCAGGATCACTGCCTTACCCACATTGTGCGTAGAAGTGTATGGCTTTGCCCCTGTCATGCTTCCCAGCTTTTCTCCTTGACCTCTCCTTGTTCTCCAGTCCTCAAGTTCTCACTTTCCTTCTCATTGTCTTCTAACTTTCTATTTGCATTTATTCTTTTGAGTTCTCATTCTAGGGAGACTATATGATGTTTACATATGTGGATCTGGTTTATTTCACTTATGAGTATATCTTCAAGTGGTATGCATTTAAGTACAAATGCTTTGAGTTTATCATTCTTTATAGCTGAGTAATATTCCATTGTATAAAAATACCACATATTTTTCAACCATTCCTCATGTGATGGGCATCTTGGTTGTTTCCAAGATTTGGTTATCACAAATTGTGCTGCTATAAATATAGGTACGCATATTTCAGTATGATATGACATTTTCAGTTCCTCTGGGAAAATTCACAGTTGGAAGATAGCTAGCTTGTACAGAATTTCTAGTCCTTTTTATTTAAGGAGTCTCCTGACTGATATCCATAATGTTTGCACTAGTCTACTTTCCCACCAGCAGTGGAGAAGGGTTCCCTTTTTCCCACAGCCTCTTCAACATTTTTTGTTGGTTCGTTTCTTTATGATAATATTTCTTTCTGGAGTGAGATTGTATCTCAGTGTTGTTTTAATTTACATTTCATGGATGGCTAGTGATGTGGAACATTTTTTCATGTATTTATTTGCTTCCTTAATCTTGTCTTCTGAGAAGTGTGTGTTCATCTCAGGTGCTCATTTCTGGGTTGGGCCCTTAAATTTAAGGGCCCTAATGTGTTTTTGTTCTTCAGAAATTCTAGAGAGCAGACCTTTGTGTGAGTGCTTATTAGTTAAGATTTTTTTTTCAAAATTTGTGGGTTTCCTTTTCACTTTGTTGGTAACTTCTTTTGACATGAAAAACTTCTCAATAAAAGGAGGTCCCAGTTGTTAATTCCTTCAGTTATTACTTGTGCAATTTGATTTTTGTTCATGAACTCTTTACCTACCCCTATGTCTTCAAGACTTCTTCCTACTTTCTCTTCGAGGAAATTGAGTATTTCTGTTTTAATGTGTAGATCTTTAATCCATTTTGACTTTAGCTTAGTGCATGGTGATAGTCTGGGGTGAAGTTTTAGTTTTTGGCATGTAGAGAGCCAATTTTCCAGCACCATTCATTAAAGAGGCGATCTTTCTTCCAGTATGCATGTTTGGCTCCTCAGGTGACTGAGTTCATAGAGGCCTCTGCATCTTGTAATCTAGTCCATTGATCCTGAGGTCTATTTCGCTATCAGTACCATGCTGATTTTATCATAGTAGCTTTGTATTATAATTTCAAGTCAGGAATTGTAATGCCTCCTGCCTTGTCTTTGTTGGCCAGGATTGCCTTTGCTCTTTTAGGTCTTTTCTGGTTCCAAATAAATTTTAGGAACGATTTCTCTAGGTCTGGAGGTATGTTGTTGGCAGTTTGATAGGGATTACATTGAATATGTACAAAATTTTGGGAGTATGGTCATCTTCACGATGTTGGTTCTTTCTATCGAGGAGCAGGGAATATCTTTCCATTTTCTAAAATCCTCTATAATCTTTTTTCTTAGGATATTGTAATTCTCTGCAAAAAGATCTTTGACTTCTTTAGGTAGATGCATTTCAAGGTATTTAATTTTCCATGGTTCTACTGTAAAAGGCATTGTTCCTGTAATTTCCCTCTCAGTGTTTTTATTATCTATGTAGAGGAATGCAGTTGACTTCTGGATATTGACTTTGTATTCTGCTATGCTACTGAATTTGTGTATCAATTCTGGTAGCTTCTTGGTGGAGGTTTTTGGGTCTCCTAAGTAAGTATCATGACATCTGCAAATACTGATAATTTAACTTCTTTTTTACCTACTCTTATTCCTGTTATTTCTCCCTCTTCTCTAATGGCTCTAGCCAATGATTCCAGAACTACATTGAATAGGAGGGATAGAGGATATCTTTGTCTTGTACCAGATATGAGAGTAAAAGATTTCAGTTTTTCTGCATTTAGAATTATATTAGAAATTAGATCGAAGTTCTATAGTGTGCCTGGGGAAAGTCACATGGAGAGAAAACTTTCTCTCAGGCTCTCTCTGAGAGCAAACTGGTCAAGCATTGGCCATGACTCATCCACAGGGATGACACAGACAAAGGATCTACAGAATAAGGTACAGGACTACAAGATAAACCCTGAGGGGACTTCACTGACCACATAAGAAACATAAAGTACATGTGTTGGTATATAACTCTTGCTCTATCTAGGTCTTAACCATCCAGCAGAAAAGTATAAAAATGAAGTATACATCGTGGGGCCATAATATTAAGCTGAGCTGTAAATGGCTATGGTTGACAACTTCTTTGGGTAACTCACTATTGTTGTGCAATGCTTGACTGTGTTGGATTGTGTTGTCGAGTTCAAGCACCTAAGTTAGTTGAATGACAATGGAGTACCCATCTCTGACAGGTGTAGACAAAGGAAGGGGTATAGAAAGGAAGAATCATGATGTGTGTGTATGGACAGTACAGTTGGGATAGATAATGCTGTGCTTCTACATAATTCTATGAGAGGCAAGATTTTCACTAACGGTGGTTGGACAGGATATTATGTCAGCTTCTAGTACTATGGAAAACAACTAGGAAAAGAACAAGATAGAAAGTATTAATTATTGAATCTTTGATGTAATTCAGGTATAAAAAATAAGATATGCAAACATCTACACTCTATTTACTGATAAGAGACATATGGTATAATAATGTCTGTAAGTATAATATCATGTATGCACCTTGTATAATACCAAAACATTATGAAAACAGTTTGCAATGTATTAATTTATCAAATCCATCCTGTCAAGGTATCATAAAACTGTCTCATTGATATTTGTACTTCAATAAAACAAAAATAAAAAAATAAATACATAAAAAAGAAAAGAAATTGGGCTCTAATAGATAGTGTTTATCAAATTGAAGTACAGGCCTTCTATTCTAATTTTCTGTAGGGCTTTGAACACGAATGAGTGTTGCACTTTGTCAAAAGCCTTTTCTGCATCAATTGAGGTGACTATGTGGTTTTTAGATTTGGCTCTTTGATATAGTGTATTACGTTTATAGATTTTTGGATACTGAACCATCCTTGCATCTCTGAGATGAATCCTACCTGGTCATGATGTATGATCTTCTGGGTAATTTGCTATATTTTATTTGCTAGGATTTTATTGAAGATTTTTCATCTTTATTCATGAGGAAGATTGGCCTGTGGTTCTGTTTGTTTAGTTGTGTCTTTCCCTGGTTTTAGTATCAATGTAATACTTTCCTCCAGGAATGATTGTGGGAGAACTATTTCCTTTTCAGTTTCTTTCAAGAGTTTGATAAGTGTAGGGATTATATTTTCTGTGAATTTCTTGAAGAATTCAGCTGTGAATCCATCAGGACCTGGAAATTTCTTTGTCGGCAGGCTTTTTATTACATTTCGTATTTCATTGGCTTTTATTGGGTTTTTGAGAATTGTTACATCTTCTTGATTCTGTTTTGGTAATTTGTTCCTTTCTAAGAATCTGTCCATTTTGCCTGAGTCTTCTATTCTGTGAGCATAAAGATTCTCAAAGTAGGTATTAATAATCTGAATTTCTCTAGGTGTGTGGTGATTACACCCTTTTCATTCCTTATTACTTCTATTTGAATTTTTTATTTTCTCTTTTTGATGAGGTTAGCTAGGGGTTTATCAATTTTATTTATTCTTTTGAAGAACCAGCTTTTTGATTCATTGATTCTTTGAACTGTTTTCTTCAACTCAATTTAATTAATTACTTGTCTAATCTTTATGATTTCCTTCCATCTTTAATCTCTGTGTTTGGTTTGCTCTTTGTTTTCTAGCTTTTGGAGGTGCAGCATTAGGGTGTTTATTTGTTCCCATTCTGTTTTCCTAATGTTTGAGTTCATAGTTATGAATTTCCCTCTGAGATCTGCTTTCATCACATCCCATAAATTCCAATAATTTGTGCTTAAGTTTTCATTGAATGGTAGATATTTTTGAATTTCTTGTTTAATTTCATCTGTGACTCATTGATTTCTGTATAGGGTGTTGGTTAATTTCCATGTATTTAGTGTGTTTTTCTGGTTTCTTTTGTAGTTCATTTCTAATTTCATTGCACTGTGGTCAGGTAATACGCATGGGATAATTTCTGTTTTCTTGCATATACTTAAGCATGTCCTATGGACTTGTATGTGGCCTATTTTAGAAAATGACCAATGTGCAGCTGAGCAAAATGTGTTTTCAGCTATAGTTTAGTGGAACACTCTCTATATGTCTACCATTAGTTCCTAGCTGTGGTTCAGTTCTGCTACTTCCTTGGTAAGTTTTTGTCTGGTTGACCTATCTTTTTGTGATAAGGATGTGTTAAGGTCTCCTGTTAAGATTGTGGTATTGGATATTAGATTTTTCATATCAATTAAGATTTGTCTTACATAGTAGGGTGCTCCCATGATTGGTACATACATATTTATGAGTGCTACCTCCTCCTGTTGAATTTTTCCCCTAACCGGTATATAGTGGCCTTCTTTATTTCTTTTGATCATTTTTGGTTTGAAGTTGAGACTTTGTGAAGACAGAATTACTACTCCTGCTTTTTGCTGAGGTGCTAGGGCATTTAGTATTGTTTTCTATCCTTTGACTTTCATCCTATGAATTTCTTAATGGGTTAAGTGTGTATCTTGTATACAGCATGTTGTTGGATTTTGTTTCCTAATCCCTTGTGCCTGTCTACTTTTCTTAATTGGTGAATTGAGTCCATTTACACTGATGGTTATACTTAAGATGTGTTGAATTACGATGGTCATATTATTTACTTGCTGTTGTTTAGTCCTTTTTGTCTTGTGCTTAATTTGTTGCACTATTTAGTGGGTTTCTTCCTTTCTCATTGCTAGAATTTTGATCCTTTTGTTCCCTCTCTATAACATCTTTCAGTAGTCTGTGTAGGAATGCTTCGTCATCATGAAATTTTAATTGTACTTTATCATGGAAGTATTTCACTTATCCATCAAACTTGAGAGAGTTTTGCAGGGTATAGTAGTCTGGGCTGTAATTTGTTTTCATGGAGAACTTGAAGTACTCTGCTCCATGCTCTCCTTGCCTTCATGGTTTATGAAGAGAAGTAGGCTGTAATTCTGATGGGCTTTCCTTTGAATGTGATCTTTTTCGTTGTGCTGAATTTCTGGGATCTTGACTATTACATGTCTTGGTGTATTTTTAATTATATTGAAGTTGTTGGGCATTCTGTTTGCTTCTGTTACCTGAATGTCAGATTATTTCCTCAGATTTGGGAAGCTTTTTGCTATCATTTCTGCCCATATTCTTTTTATATCATTTGTATGGACTCCTTCTTTCATATTGATGCCTATTAGTCTCACATTGTTCATCTTTGCATCATCTTGCAGGTGATGAATTATTTTTTCCTGTATCCTAGTTGTTTTTAAGAGATCTTTTCTTACCTTTTCACTAGCTGCACCAGCATGTTCAAGATCTGAAACTCTGTCTTCCCTTTCACTCAAATGGTTTTTCAGGCTTGCCTTTGAGATTTTAAGTTCCTCTATACCTCTTTGACTCTGCTTCCTGTGATCTGTATCTTTTCCTGTATTGCTCATTGAAGGAATCCATCACTTTTCTAGTCTCTATTTTTTTTTTTTATCAATGTCTTCTTTAGAAGCATCTATTAATTCTTTTACTGCAAAGTTATTTTCAGTTTGGGTTTCCTCCATGTGTTTCTGTACTTGATTCTTTACTTGCAATTCTATGAATTCAGAGATTTCTTTTTTTGTTCCAGAAGTTAATTCTGCTCTGAGTTCCTCAATACCTTTTTGTTGTTGTTTCTTTTCTTCTGACACTATTAATTCATGCATTTCAGCCAAGCTAGTGTCCTCTGCACTTGTTCTGGGTGGGATCAAGGTCTGAGATTGCATTTTCCTCCTTCTCTTTGTCATTTGGTGTATCATTCACTTCTGACCTTTGGTGTAGAGGTTTTGTTCAGTTATAACCGTAGCACCTAATGAAATTCAGGTGCTTACCTATTAAGTTTGAGTTTATCCAATTAAGCCTGCATTGGGTCTAGCTGTTGTGTTCAGTTTCTTCCTGCTACAGCCCTTTGAAGTGAACCTGTTTTGCTCCTCTGGTGCATCAGCAAACCTGTCTGTACCCTCTGTTGTGCCCCTGGCCCAGGGAGCATTGGGCAGTGCAGAAATTCATCTCCACACTCTGGTTCTGGGCTTGGGCTGGATTGGAGGGGTGGAGGTTTCACAAAAAAGCAAGTTAGTGGGCCAGAAAGGGTCCCAAGAATGCAACAAAATGACTTACTCAGGGACTGGCCTGGTCTTGATCCATGGAGATTAAACCAGCGCAGAACACATATTTTAATAAGAGGAAAAGCAGAGGAAACACATTAGATTCCCAGACACAAGAAAATTCCCAAAATTAAATCAATAAGCTATAAAAATTCTAACTAGAGCAATATCAGCTAATGCAATTGAAATGTATTTAAATGTTTACAGAGAAATGTCTAGGCTCTCACAGATTCTCTGTTGAGTTCTGCCAGAAATTTAGAGAAGGAATAATGCCACCAAAGCTGAAACTCGTTAAAGAAACTGCCAGGGAAGTAATACTCCAAAGTCATTCCTGGAAACATGTAATTATCCCGATTCCAAAGTAAGAGAAGAGGAGGATCCTTTGCCATCATGAATGACACAGTAACTATCCAAACCCAGAAGTTCACGACCAACTGAGTTCTTCAAAGGAAACAAATGGTCATTGATGTCCTTCATGCTCAGAAAGCAACAGTACCTAAGACAGAAATTTGGGAAAAACTCACCAAAATATACAAGACCACACCAGACGTCACTTTTGTGTTTGAATTCAGAACCCATTTTGGTGGGGGCAAGATGACTGGCTTTGGCATGATTTATTTTTATTAATTTTATTGAGAAATAGTAATGAGGGCAGTTTGAAAACAGGTTAGTGGGACAGTTACAATAATTAATACATTGCATATTGTTGTCTTCATATGTATTTCATAGTACAAGGTGCAGACATGATATCCTGTCCAAACACTATCAGTCAAATCTTTCTTCTCAATGAATTAAGAGAAAGTATATATATATGTATATATATATATATATATATATATATATATATATATATATATATATATATATATATTTCACTAAAAATGGTTTGGCATGATTTTTGATTTCCTGGATTATGCAAAGAAAATGATCCCAAACATAGATTTACAAGACACTGCCTGTGTGAGAAGAAAAAGACCTCAAGAAAGAAGCAGAAGGAGCGCAAGAACAGAATGAAGAAAGTCAGGGGCACTACAAAGGCTAATGTTGGTGCTAGCAAAAAGTGAGGTGGAGATTGGAGAATAGCCGAAGGAGTAGAGAATCTGCAGTGCCTGTATGCAGTGACTGCGACTGTTTTCACAAGAGGATTTAATAAACTGTAAAACCTTAAAAAAAAAACAACCAACCAACCGACAAACAGCAGCAACAACAACAACAACAACAGAGCAAAGAAAAAAAAAAAGACAAAGTAAGAGAAGAGCACAACCAAAAAGAAAACTACAGGTCAACTTCCTTAATTAACATTGATGCAAAAGTTCTTAATAAGATACTGGAATAATAGAATGCCACAAATCATGCAGAAGAATATGCATCATGAGCAAGCAGGATTCATACAAGGAATGCAAGTGTGGTTCAACATATGCAAATCATTAAATGCAATACACCATATTATCACAACCAAAGACAAAGGAAAACCACATGATAATCTCAACAGATGCAGACAAAGCACCTAACAAAACCTAACACCCATTTAGTACAGAGTCATCATGTCCTGCTCTCTTTCCCACTGCCCTGCCTGTTCAGTAACTCTTGCCATTCATGATAAAAACATATCCTACAGAAAGTTGACATAGATGGTCTTTACCTTACTCTTATAAAAGCCATCTATGGCCAATTAATAGCTAATATTATATTAAATGGTCAGAAACTAAAAGCTTTCACTGTAAAATCAGGAAGAAGACAAAGATGTTCACTATCAACACTCTTATTCAAAATAGTTATGGAAACACTAGCCAGAGAAATTAAGTAAGAGAAAAAATGGAATGGAGATAGGAAAGGAAGAAATTAAATATCATAATTTGCAGGTGACATGATACTCTACATAGAAGAATAAAAAATTCCACCAAAAGACTTGTAGATTTAATATTCAAATTCACTGGTGTAGCAGTACATAACATTAACACTCAAAAAACAATAACATTCCTTTACACCAGCGAGAAATTAGAAAAAGCACACCCTTTGTGATAACATCCCCCAGAAAGAAATACTTAGGAATCGGTCTAACAAAGGATGTAAAATGTCTGTACAGTTAAAATTCAGTTCCCTAAAAGAGGAGATTGAAGAAGACATTATAAAATGCAACGTTAACCATTCTCTTGGATAGGAAGAACCAACATTGTAGAAATGGCCACATTCTTAAAACTGCTATACAGATTTATTGCAATCCCAATCAAAATACTACTAGTATACCTCACAGATCTAGAGAAAACATTTCAAAAAAATCATTGTGAATCAAAAGAGACCTAGCATAGCAAAAGAAATTCTGAGCATCAAAGGCAATTTTGGGGCACCACAGTCCCAAACATGACATTATGCTACAAAGCTACTATGAAGAAATCAATTTGATATTGGCAAAAAAGTTACACTCAGTGATTAGTGGAACAGAATCTGAGATGAAAACACATCTCCAAACACAGTCAGCCACCTTATCTTTGACAAAGGAGCCACGCATGTCCAATGGAACATAGTCTCTTGGAAGAATAGTACTGGAAAAACTGGCCTTTCACGTGTCAGACACTAAAAGAAGGCCTGTGTCTGTTTCCATGCACTAAACTAAAGTCAAGATGGATTGGAGAATCTACATATTAAAATAGAAACATTAAATTTACTGGAAGAGACAATAGGTAGAATTCTTGACATAAATGTAGGCAAAGATTTCATGAACATAACTCAGGCTGCAAAGGAAACATTACAAAAAAATCAACAAATTGGTTTCACCTATTATAAAGTTTTGTATAACAACAAACAAACAAACAAAAAAAAAAAAACAATTCCAGAAAAATGAAAAAACAACCCACCAAATGAGAAAAAATTGTAGCCAGTCCCACAGACAAAGGGCTTAAATAATTGAAATAACTGAAAGCAAAGCAAGCCAAAACAAAAGAAGTCCCTGAAATTTAAAGAACCAATCCAAAACTAGGCATCTGAGATGAATTCATGCTTCTCAAATGAATAAATACAAATGGAAAATAAATATATGAAAATATATTTATTCTACACCATTGGTCATTTGAGAGATGCAAATGAACACAGCTGTCTCACCCCAGCAAAGATGACAATCATCAAGAAAATCAACCAGTAACAGTGCTGAAGTGGTTGTGTGGAAAACGAACCTTTCTTCACTGTTGGAGGGAGCTCAGGTTGGTGCAACCGCTATGAAAATCAGTGCAGAGATTCCTTAAAAACGTGGCAGTACAGGTCCCACTAGACCCACCTATTCCACTTCAGGGTACTTTCCCAAAACAATTATAAACAATATTCCACAGCAATATACATGCACCCTTGTTTATAGCAGCATGATTTATAGTAACTAAATCTTGGAAATAACCTAGATACTTATAAGGGAAGGAATGGATAGAAAAGATGCACTTTTTATATAATATAGTACTACTCAGTCATAAAAAAAGACAAACTGGTGGGTAAATAGGTGGAACTTGATACTATAATCATAAGTGAAATAAGGAAGACTTGTATGTATGTGAAAAAGTGCACTAGACAATATGATCAGGGGATCAGTAGAGTAAGTGCTTGCCTGGCAAGTGCAAGGTCCTGAGTTCAATCTCTGGTACCCCCTCCCAATAAAAGATAAAAAATGTAAAAATATATTGTGAACTGGGAAAAAAACTTCCAAAGAAAAGACAGACTGTAGTGGGGATAATGGAAAGGATAAAGGAAAACAGAAAAAAAAGAGTATGCACAAGATAATTAAGATAATTATATAGTTAATTTCTCTTAGTTCCTTGAAAACAATGTTTTATGCTAATATTGTTTAGACAAGATATCATGCTTATATCTTGTACTCCAATTAGCTACTATGAAAAAACAAAATACAGTGTATCTAGTTTGTAACTGTCCTACTAACTTGTTTTAAAGGATGATTTCATTAGTTTTTTAAAAATCCTTTTTCTCTGTAAAATAAAGAGAAGTGTCATGTATGACAATGGGTGAGGGAGACCCATGTATGATGATGGGTGAGGGAGAAACAATGCAGTGAGGGGATTGTATTTCCCCGAGCACCTGTCATCCTTGTCTTGGAGGAGAGGTAGACACCTGGGTGTGTATTTCCTGAGCTAACATGATGCACAGATGTGATCTAATGCGAGACCCATGAAGCTTTAGATTCCGAGATTGCTTTAGGTAGGTGGATTACGAAAGCCCAGTCATGAAGCATTTCCTGCCGAAGCTCCACAGCTTTCACCCCGGAACACTGAAGGTTCTCTGCTCACTCAGCAGGGGGCAGACTCCGTGCATCTGAGGATGGAGACAACAGAGTGCCTGAGCAGCATCTTACGGTAGTGATGACGATGACATTACAGGTTATGACCTTCAAAGTTCCAGGTGTTCAGTATTGTTTTCTCTGTGTTTTACTATTTACTTTGGTTAGTGTACAAAAAATTGTGGGAAAGAGGGATTTTGAATAGAAAGTCCAGTATGAGAAGTGTTCCCTTTTCCCCACAACCTCTCCAACATTTGTTGTTGGTTGATTTCCTTATGATAGCCATTCTTTCTGGAGTGAGATGGTATCTCAGTGTTGTTTTTATTTGCATTTCACGAATGGCTAGCGATGTGGAGCATTTTTTCATATATTTGTTCACTTCTGTATGATTAGAAACGATAACCGCATGAAAACAGTTTACCATTCTGATTCTTGACATGATTGTAAGAGAGGTAGTCTAGTTTCATGATTACAGATTGACCAACTGGATTTCAGTATAGATGAACAGCCTTACAAATGTCTGTAGGTCCGTTCTTTTCTCTTGGCTTTGGCTTTCATTATTAAAAGAACTTGGATGGAGTGATTTTTCAAATACTTTGGTAATGTATTTTGTGGTTTCTTAAATTTATTATTTGAACAGTAAATATAACAAAGCAAGAAGTTCCTTTTTCTTTTTCTTTCTTCTTTTTTTTTTTTCATTTTTCATATTTGGTACAGGGTCTCATTACATATCTTGGACTCATAGTGATCCTCCCGTTTTCAGCCTCCCCAGTGCTGGGATTACAGGCATGCACCACCACACCTGGACTTGGTCTTAGGCTCAGTGCACAGGACTGGGCATCTAACCCTGGTCCCTGCTTGCCAAAGTGGGTGCTTAGTCCACTAAGCTGTCTCACTGGCCCATGAAGTTCCTTTATTTCTGCCCCAAATATCAAATCCACTGGTTGTTTATTAAATAATTTGGGTTACAGTGACAAAATTAGGTTATTCTTGCCACATAAATTCTCTGTCAGGTTTTTGCTTTCCTGAATTGGTAATTACAGCTGTGTTTGCTACCTGGGAATATATATATTTTTTAGACAGTCTAGTGATTTAAAATGAGATCTCTGAATGGAATAATCTCAGAAACTGTTAAGGCAAAGAAGCTGTAAACATAAATTTACTTTAAGTGTAGATTAATTGAAAACAGTATCTCCATCTGGGAGCCTTTCTCTATAGACAAAGTGGTCTTTTCTGTCATGCTTCTTAGTGATTATCAATAAAATAAAAGAAGATTTCAGAAAATAAATGAGAATTTGAGAGTAATTAATCATTGCTTGTTATATCTACTGAAACACTTTTTTTCATATGAATATGCATAACATTACTCAACTGAGGGTTGCCTGAAATAGAATGCTATTTATACAGACTGGAAAACTTAATAGTAATGAATATTTATGAAAGTATTTGATTGCATTTTCCTATTTGATTAAATATAGGCCCATAATTTATAGTAAAGACTGAAGAATGAATATTTTCATGACAATCTATTTTAGCATCTAAAAATGAACAATAATACATGAATTGCTACTTGTTAGTTTCACATATTAATAAGCATAGGAAGGTTGTTCTAATCTGGGGAAAACAAGAATCATTGTTTCATGGAAGTATACTTTTTCATTTTCATTTCCTGACTAGGAAAAATAAGATGGAACAGCTGTTTTATTAAATCATTTCTCAAATCATTTGCTATATTAGTCATAGCTCTTTCAATATTTCTTTATTCTCCAAGTGCACAAAATCTCCTTTTTGAATGGTCCCTTATGTTATATTTTGATTGCACAAGCAGATAAATTGCAAATGAAGTTCATGGAAAGATTTATTTGCCCCAAAGAATATTACTTCCTTTCAGATTAAGAATACAAATTAATACCTCCTCCCCCATAGATATCTGGGGACTCACTGGTTCTATTCCATTGTATTTGACTCCAATATAAAGAATAATGACTTGCCTTGTAATCCTCTAAGACACATTTAAAACTCATTCTTGGTTATGACAATTGCATTTTTAGTTTAATCTAGGGATGGTTTGATCTTTATATTTTACCACACTATAGAAATCAAGTTGATCAAGTTGCAAAAATATAAAATTAAAAATGCTTAGAAGATATATTGCCATTTAAGTAGGAAGCCCAAACTTAAAAGAATTTACAAAAGATAAATAAACAAAAAGATGAATACACTGAGTAAAACTGTTACTCAATATAGCCAATGGTTGAGTCAAGCCAAATGCTGGCTAGAATAAGTAGGATATTTTTGACACTAAGAAAACAAATTTTATGGTATTATAAGTTGAACTAAATTCATAAATTTTAAATCTGTAAATATTTATTGCCTATTCCATTCTACTTTGAGAATTCTAATTATATGAATATATATAAAAAGAAAGGAGCAGTTCATGCTTACAATTTTTGTTTTTACTCTGATTTTTTCCTGTCTTGAATTTCTTATAACTTCTTAGTTATTGTTTTTTTAAAACAAAACTTGTACATTTACATCTGGTAATCTGAAAAACTAATTTGCACCTAGCATCATGTAATAGAGCAACCATTGTTGGATTCCTATTACTTTGTTTAGTGAAATCTTGTACCATGTATAATACTGTTTTCTTCTATCACTATTTTGTGTTCTTTAAAAAAATAATAAACTTCTGCAGATAACTCACTATTTTAATTAATTAATTAATTTTGATAACTCACTATTGTTGTGCAATGCTTGACTGTGTTGGATTGTGTCGTTGAGTTCAGGCACCTAAATTAGTTGAATGACAATGGAGTGCCCATCTTTGACAGGTGTAGACAAAGGAAGGGATATAGAAAGGAAGAATCATGATGTGTGTGTATGGACAGTACAGTTGGGATTGATAACGCTGTGCTTCTACATAATTCTATGAGAGGCAAGATTTGCACTAATGATGGTTGGACAGAATATTATGTTGGCTATGGACAATCATATTAATTATTGAATCTTGCATGTAATTCAGGTATAAAAAATAAGACGCAAATAGCTACACTCTCTTACTGAGAAGAGACATCTGCTATAATAATGTCTGTAAGTATAATATCATGTATGCACCTTCTATAATACCAAAATATTATGAAAACAGTTTGCAATGTATTAATTTATCAAATCCATCTTGTCAAGGTATCTTAAAACTGTCTCATTGATATTTGTACTTCAATAAAATAAAAATTGAAAAAAATAAAAATAATAATAAAAATTACAAAAAGAAAATAGATTTTGACTTGGAATACAGAGACAATTGAAGGTTATTATAGTTAAAGAATAGCCAGAGCTACAGATCATTATTTTCTTTTATGGCAAAGTAAGGAGCAGGAGAAGCAATATTAGTTCTTTTGCAATTCAGTAAAATTCAACAAAATTTATTGAATATTTATTATTTTTCAAACCACTTGCTTAATCACTGGAGTCAATATTTAAATCAAACAAATGTTATATAGCTGAATCTTTAATTTGAAACAAAATCCTTTTGAAGGGGGCAAGGACACTCTGTCATGTGGCACAATGACATCAAGGACAGAGTTACACTGTGATCCACTTTATTTCTCCAGACTCCCATGGCTGTCTTCACAGGACCTGGACTTTCAGGACAAAGGGAATCCATTAGGCCACTTTGCCTGCCTGTGGAAAGAAGTGTACAGCCTGTGTGGAAGGATATGCCTTAGTTCATTACTTTAGGGTGATGTAAATAGTGAAATTTTAATCAAGCATTGATGAATCCATGCCTAGAAAGGAACCTAGACTCAGTTCCTGTCCTGTTTCTGAGCTGTTGAGACCATTTAATGGTCCACTGTGTTAAAATGCACATGAAACTAATTTTTCTTCTTGTATGCTGATATTTCATAAGCACGTTTTTTTCTTTTAATTATTTTCTTTTATTTTTTTACAAGACAAATTTTATTAATTTTATTGAGAAAAAATTGCAATGAGACAGCTTCAAAACAGGTTGGTTAGAGAGTTATAACAATTAACACATTGCATATTGTTGTCTTTATAGTAGTCATTCATACCACAGGATACAGACATGATATCCTGTCCAAACACTATTTAGTACAAATCTTTCTTCTTATTGAATTAAGAGAAATTAGCTATATATCTATCCTATTTTATATACGGATACAAAATGGTCCTTCATTTATATCACCTTGTTTTTCTTTATTTTGTTAGATATGGGTATTCCATTGCCATGCAAATATTGTATGTGCATGAATTCAGGAAAATATTCCAATATAGTCCAGTAGTCCACAATAGTAGTGGGCTATCCACAGGACTGGCAATGTCTGAATCTGATGACTTGAGCCTTCCATAGTTCAGCATATTAATATGGCTTTACTTTTTATACCTCATTTTTATACTTTTCTTCTGGATAGTTAAGACCAAGATAAGGCAAGACCTGTATAACAAGAAATGTAAGTTTTGTATCTGACAAGGTCAGTCAAGTCCCCTCAGGACTTATCCCAAAATCCTGTACAGCACTTTGTAGATCCTTTGTCAGTGTCAGCCACCTGGATGAGTCAATGGCATAGGTACATTTTTCATGTACTACTTTCTGTAGAGCCTCCTGTCCCATAGGAGCAAAATTTATTTCATTCTTTGTAGCCTAGGCTAATAGTGGTTGATGTATTATCTATTTTTGTCATCAAATCTGTTGCTCAGAATAACAGATATAGTAATGTAAGACTGGACATACGGTTGTATATTACTGCTTGCTTTCATGAAACCTTACAATTTTGCTCTTCTCTTTTGTTTTTTACCTTTTAAAATATTTATTTTAAAGAAGCCAAGTCTTGGAAAGAATTAAAATGCCCACTTGGGGAATATATGAAAAACATGTGATATTTTTATACAATGGAGTATTACTCTGCTATTAAGAATGACAAACTTGAAGCCCTCATAGTAAGTGAATGCAACTATGGGCTATACTCATAAGTGAAATAAACCAGACCCACATGTGCAAATATTGTATTGTCTCCCTCGAGTAAGAACCCTTAAGAAGAAATAAAACCTGAAAGGTATAACATATATTAAAATGGAAAAAATGAAAATTAAGAATTAAATAACAAAGATGAGAGAAAGGTTCTTTATCATTCAGAGACAGAAGAGGGCTAAATTCAGGTTTTTTTTTTTTTTTTTTTTTTTTTTTTGGCAGTATTGGGTATTGAGCTCAGGACCTTGCACTTGTCAGGCAAGTGCTTATTCTACTAAGCTATCTCCCTGGTCGATCAGGTTTCCTTTTAATGACATCACCTTACTTTGTTTCTGTATTAGTTTTTAAATACTATGTTGTGTGGGAATGTAAAAGGAGCTAAGATACATTATGTCATACACCAACTACTCAGGATGATGTAATTGTTATGTAGTACAGACCTGCACCTATGCAAATGATTTTGAAAATGAATACAGTGTTATATAACAAAAACTCTCCCAGTGTCAGTGACTTACTGTAGCAAAGACTGAGGCCACCACAGACCTTTCCTGGCTTGCAGGTATCTGTTGTCATTAATTGCAGATCCATAGCAGTTATGCTCTACATGTCTCCTGGAGAGTTCTTGATACAGAAATAGCAGTGCCTTTTGAGGTGAGATAGAAAAGGAGCAATGATGAAATCACTTGCCATTTGTTCAAGTTTCTGCTAGACAAGACTTATGTTATTTTCATACTCCTGTGCCCAAATAAGTAAAGTGACAAAGTCTTTATGGTTTTGAGGTAAAAGCATAGATATCTTCTGTAGGGAAGGCAATGAATAATTTAAACTATGCATAATCCACCACATAAGTCAACTTTACCATATTCATTTTTCATTTCTCCATTGTCCTCACATGCCATTTTGTTGCTAAAAAAATAAGTGGAAGGAGGGCTATGCCAATGGATGATAAAAATATGATTGTGATTCTCATCGGTTTTATAAAATTATTCATAAAGCATTGATCAATAGGCAATTGTGGGGAGCAGCTGAAGCTGGAATTTGATCACATCAGCAGAGATAAGACAAAACCAGCCCTGTGAACACAGCTCAAGCTATGTAAGCCAGCTGTTCCAGCTCACAATAGAGAGTTGCTTGGCAAAGGGCTGAAATTGACATCAACCTCCTGAGAGTGTAAATAAATGCTGTGGTGGCTGTGGAGATCCTTTCTGCCCATCTGCAGAAAGGGCTCCACCTAATCTCAGCTTTTTTTTTTTTTTTTTTACTTTGTTTCTTAATCCTCTCACTGCCACCTCTCCCCCACATTTCCCAATTGAGAGCTGTGCAGGTAGCACCAAATGACCTCTGAATAAGGACCAGGGTAAGAGAGAAAAGCATGGGCGAGTGGACACTCACTGTGTGCACAATTGGTGGCCAGGGAGAGAAATGCATCAGTTATGCCATTAATTAGCACAGATGTGTATCAATATTGTCATTTATCAGGTGTAAAACTTGGGGCATAGAGGTTCACTAGAGCCAGAAACATATTTACTAGGGCCAGCGCGATAAAACAAACTTGAGAAGCTATAAAAAGTCAGGCTTGGAAGCCATCCAGATAGCTCAGTGAACTAAAGTACCTGCATATGTAAGCGCAACAACCGGGATTCGATCCCTGGTGTGTGGTGAAGGTCCTGGCCCCTGGGTATTCTGAGAAGGCGACTGAGACTGGGTGTGGTCACAGTGCACACCTGCAATCCCAGCCCTTGGAAGTTGTAAACAGGAGGGTCACTATGAGTTCAATCTGTGTAGTGAGACCCTGTACTAAAATACATAAAAAATAATACTCCATTATATAGAAATACCACATCTTTTTCAACCATTCCTCATGTGATGGACATCTTGGTTGTTTCCAAGATTTTGCTATCACACATTGTGCTGCTATAAACATAGGTACACATACATCTCTATGATACAATGTATCCAGATCCTTTGGGAAAATTCCCAGTAGGGGCATAGCCGGCTTGAATGCAATTTCTAGTCCTACTCTTTTGAGGAGTCTCCACACTGACCTCCACAATGGTTGTACCAGTCTACATTCCCACCAGCAGTGGAGAAGCATTCCCTTTTCCCCACAACCTCTCCAACATTTGTTGTTGGTTGATTTCCTTATGATAGCCATTCTTTCTGGAGTGAGATGATATCTCAGTGTTGTTTTTATTTGCATTTCACGAATGGCTAGTGATGTGGAGCATTTTTTCATATATTTGTTAGCTTCTTTAATTTCATCCTCTGAGAAGTGTGTATTCATCTCAGATGCCCATTTCTGAATTGGGTCTTTAAATTTGAAGGCCCTGTTATATCTTAGTTCTTTATATATTCTAGACAGTAGTCCTCTGTCTGATTGCTTATTAGGATTTTTTCAAAGTTTGTGGGTTGTCTTTTCACTCTGTTGACAATTTCTTTTGACATGCAGAAGCTCTTTAAGAAGAGTTGATCCCATTTGTTGATTCTTCCAAGAGCTTCCCATGTGAATATATGTTTGTTCATGAACTCTTTACCTACCCCTATGTCTTTCAGCTATTAAGAATGATAAGTTTGAAGCATTTATACTGAAGTGGATGCCACTTGAACATATACTCATAAGTGAAATAAACCAGACACACATGTGTAAATATCGTATAGTCTCCCTAGTATAACAAGCGAAAAGCAGAAATACAAAGTAAAATACAACGTACAACAAGTAAAATCAATTGAGTCAGATAAGGCAAAGTG
>PVKA01034357.1:0-23543 GCA_004027165.1 Ctenomys sociabilis
CTGTACATTATTCTGTAGTTCTTTTGTCTGTGTCATCCATGTGGATGAGTCACGGCCAATGCTTGACCAGATTGCTCTCTGTGAGAGCCTGAGAGAAAGTTTTCTCTTCATGTGACTCTCCCCAGGCACACTATAGAACTTCAATCTCTTTCCTCTGTGGCTCCACAATCTCCTTGCTCAGAAAATTTGGAGCTCACCTATAATCTAAAATCAAAAATCTACTTATAGGCAAAGGAATAAAGATGATAGTGGAAAGCGTAACTATGTAGATGTAAACTATGTAGATGTAAATTATTTCATCTACATAGTTACGCTTTCCACTATCATCTTTATTCCTTTGCCTATAAGTAGATTTTTGATTTTAGATTATTTATTCTTAGCTGTAGAATTTCTGTTGATATTTTTTATGCTCTATACTTTTCTAAGATTTTTCTTTTAACTCACACTTTATATGCATTCCTTCATTTCACAATATAGTTATAATATCTATTTTAAAATCTTAGCCTAAGAGGACCAGTGTGATAGCTCAGCAGACTAAAGCGCCTGCTTAGGCAGAGCACAGCAGCTGGGGTTGGATCCCAGCATGCCTTGCCGGCTCCACCCCCTGGTGCCCTGAGACAGCTATTGAGACTGGGCATAGTGGCTCGTACCTATAATCTCAGCACTTGGGAATCTGAAAACAGGAGAATCACTATTTGAGTCTAATCTATGTAGTGAGACCCTGTAGACCTGTCCTAAACCCAAAAAAATAAAATAAATTAAAAAAATCTTAGTCTACTGTTGTAGTTTTCTGGGTATATGTAGTTTATCTTGGGATTAGTCCTATTGTCTTCTCTTGACATGGATCACATTTTATTGGTGTGTGTGTGTGTGTGTGTGTGTGTGTACCAAGTAATTTTGTATTGTATGATAGACAACAGGTTGGGTTTTTTTGTTTGTTTTGTGTTTTCTTTGCAGAGCCGGGGATTGAACTCAGGCCCTTGCACTTGCCAGGCAAGCACTTGTTCAACTGAGCTATCTCTCCAATCCGAAAAATGTATCTTAAGTTGTAAAGACTAGAGGATTTCATTTTTTCACATTGCTTTCATTTTATTATGTAATTATTTTATTCAAACTAAATCTGCAAAAAGTCTTCCTTTGGGCTTTTTGCCATGTTCCCTATGTGTGGATTATGTGGCAGTCAGCCAGAGATTTGGGAGGGAACTTAGTTACTCTAAAGTAGCTTACTTGGTCTGAGTATCTTTTTTAATAGATCGTAGAACTTAGATTCCTGGTTTTATTAACTGGAAATATTGATATATACTTGAATTCTAATCATTTGAAGAAAATTAAAATCTGCTTATTTGTACTGTTTTTGTCTTTGTTATAGATCGAGCTGGCAGCATCAGTACTCTTGATTCTTTAGACTTTGCAAGATATTCAGATGATGGTAACAGGGAAACTGATGAGAAAGTGGCAGGTAAGATTATGAAGTCAGACAATTTTCTTCTTTCTATGCTATGGTATGTTAATGTAACATATGTGATTGTTATATAAAGTTGTGTTATAACTTACTAAAAAGTTATAAGTTTGTAATAACTTCCCAGTCCAGTGAAGATAAGAGTTGCTGGATTTCTCTGTGTGTGTGTGTGTGTGTGTGTGTGTGTGTGTGTGTGTGTGTAACTGCAGTTTCCTGAGTTCACATGTAGCTAGCAGTCAAAACAGTTGTAAAATTGGTATAAAGCAGGTTAAGTTGGCTGTTACAACTTTGTTGTACAAAATTAGTTAGACATCAGCTTTTTTTTTTGTCCTCCAAACCAGGGATGATTTTCAGGTATGTGTATCACCATATCTGTATTGTTAAAAACTGGTTAAAATGGTTTCATTCTGTTGGGATTGTATGTTTTATTGTTTTTCTTTTTGTACTGGGAATTGAACTTAGGGCCTTGCACTTGCCAGGCAGGCACTGTACTGCTGAGCTACATCCTTGATCCAGTACTTCCATTCTGTAGAGTGAGTAAAACTTTGCCTGAAGTTCCCTTGGTGCTGCTCACATGTCTCTCTTTTCTGACTTTCCTGTGATAAAGAAAATAGATTAGGGCTAGCCAGATAGCTCAGCAGACTAAAGTGCCTGCTTACGCAGAGTGCAGCAGACAAATTCAATCTGATCCCTGGCCTGTCATGCTGGCCCAGCGACTGGGGCACGCTGAGACTGTAATTGAGACTGGCATGGTGGTACATACCTGTAATCCCAGCGTTTGGGAGGCTGAAAACAGGAGAATCACTATGCGTCCAATCTATGTAGTGAGACCCTGTAGACCCTGTACTAAATACCAAAAAGAAAAAAAAAAGCTTTGGCCAGGGAGATAGCTCAGTAGAATAAGCGCTTGCCTGGCAAGCTCCGGGTCCTGAGTCCAATCCCTAGTATTGCAAAAACAAAAAAACAAAAGAAAGTAGTGTTAATGTTTGGGACTGGGATGATAGCTCTGTATAAACACCTGTCTGACAAGCGCAAGGACCTAGGTTCAATCCCTACATGCCGCGCTGGCCCTGGGACACAGGCTTAGCGGCATTCCACACCCATCTGTAATCCCAGCACTGGGGAGGCTACAAGTCCCAGCTGTGTAGCAAGACGCTGTACCAAAATAAATCAAAAAATGTCATTTTTTTTTAAAAAGAAAATAGTGTTAATGTTTTATAAAACAAGGTGCTTATGGACTTTGCCCACTCCAGTAAGAAGGAAACATTCTTTCAAATTTCTTAGCTGCTCATTCCATTCTCCTTCCCCTTCTCATCTCTTCTTCCCCACCTGTCCTGCCTTCTAGATATTACCAATGACTTCAGAGGGCCAGTTTGTACCCTGTATTATCCCCATACCAGATCAGACCGTGGGAGTGAGGTTCACCCTTTAATTTGCCAGCATAGATGCCTTGGTGCCTTAACTGTAAATATCTGCTACCTTTTTGGTGCCTCTATGCTGTGACTTCCTCCATGGAAGTCATTCTTGATTGTGTTCCAGGAATTTTAGGTTTTAGGACTTTGGCCTGGAGATAGACTAGAGGAATAGATATTACTTGAATCTTTTGAGCTCCATTGGAATGTGGCCACACCTGAAACAGGAGGTGTGCCATATGAACTCAGAAGCCAATAGAAGGTCAGAAAGTGTCCATAATATACATTCTATTCTATTAAATTTTTTTCTCTTGTTTACTGGTTTAATTTATTTATTTTTTTTTTCTCTTTTAGGGAAGGGTCTACAGGGTATGCAGGGTCTCACTGCTAGATCGGAGTGATCTGCCTATTTATAGCCTCTCAAGAGCTGGGATTACAGGCATGTACCACCATGCCCAGTCTTGATTGCCACCTCAGCGTGCCCCAGGGGTGGGGCCAGCACAGCAGGCCCTGGGATCGAACACCCAGCCCCTGTGCTTGCTTGCAGGCATTTTAATCTGCTGTACTATTTGGCAGCTCTTCTGGTATACTCTTCTGGTATAATTTCTTTTCTTTCTGTGTTTTATACCGGAACTCAAACTCAGGACCTTGCACTTGCTAAGACAGGTGCTGTGCTACTGAGCACTTGTAACAAGTTTCTTAAACCTTACCAAATGTCATGGCCCTTATATGACACTTCATATGCCTTATTCTAAATCCTCTAATGTTGATTAATTCATTGAATGACAGCATTATTATCATCCTGCACTTGCCAGGAAACAGCCTTTCAGAGAAATTATGTATAACATCAGAATCAAAATTAGGACAGTGGGGCCAGCCACATATCTCAGAAGATTAAAGCTCCTGCAAATGGGGTGGGGGTTCAATGTGGGGGGGGGCGCTGAAGTGATTGAGACTGGGCGTGGTATCCCATGCCTGTGATCCCAGCTCTTGGGAGGATGTAAACAGGCTGACCACTATGAGTCCCATTTAGTAGTGAGACCTTGAAACACCCTGTAGACCTTCTCTAAAATACAAAAAAAAAAAGAAGAAGAAAAAGAATACTAGTAGTCAAATTTAGATAGCCTAGCAGCAGAGCCCATAATTGACTATACCATATGATACCCCTTGCCATGAAGGATTAGGTTTGACTTAATTAAAAATGATGTTATTTTTATGCCTTGCCAAAAATATAGATAATAAATATTTTAAACTCTCAGTGTTATGAGTTAGAAAAAGAAAAATGTGGTTTGATTGCCTTATTTAGCAAAAGTACTATAACAGCTCAGCACTGTAAATACCACTTTAATGGAGACATTACTGGGAGAGTTTATTGTGTTTTCTAAATCACCTGTCAGCTTGATTGTTATCATCATTAATTGACAACTGTATCTACCCAACAGGTCACATCAGTAATATCTAAATACCATATATTAAATTATTTGAATAATTTAGGATTGATTTATCCTATCAGTTATATCACATCAAATAACATTGTTATATAATTATTAAGTATTTTTGTTATGTTATTAAGCATGTTTTAATTTACTTAGAGGTTAAAGAGATTAAGTGTTATATGTTTTATTGTGTATATGGGTATTAGAAAAAATTCTTATCTGGAAATTGGCCACATAATTATAGTCCTTTTAATTTTAATTTAGGTTTTAGTTTGAGTCAAATTGAAAGGGTTCATCATTCCCATTTATTTTATTAATTCTAATTAGAAGAAGGCATTATTGATGTAAAAGCAAAATGTTTAATTTGTAGATTTAGAATAGTCTATTTATGATACTATAGGCAGAAACAAAAAGAAATACCTCTGACAAATTTGCCATGTATATAACATTTTCATTTTCTCCTTTTTGAAAACTTAGAACTTTTAGTAAAATAATTAATAATATTACCTCTAAATATCTCTGATAGATAAAGAACAAGCAGCAGCGTATCGGGGTAGCCCACATACTTGCACTAGTAAGAGTAAAATATATTAAATATGTGATAGTTTTGACGCTACATTTTAATCTAAAAAATATACTATAATTCTAAGTTTGGAGAAATAAGTAATTTTTCATTATTATACTGTCTCTTATATAAATAAATGATCTCATCTTCCTTAGAAAACAAAAAAGCATTGTTATGCCAAGAGCATAGTTTTCAGTCTTTTAATGATCTTGTGCTGTATAGCTTGCTATCAAACTAGATGTTTGAATATGTGGAAGAGACTTTACTTGCGTTGGCAAAGTAAAAAAATCTTACTTAAAAGCTTGTAAAAAGCTTACTTAAAAGCTTATATAAAAAAACAGTAATTCATGAAAGATCCTGTTCTGTCATTGGATCATACATAAACCTCAAAAATGATGAAGAAGCATCCAAGAAAGAAAAAAAATAATTTTCTTGCTGTGACCATCTGGATTGAAAGTACAGATGGTACTTTGATATAGATAATCCATAAGATTATGATAACACAAGCAGTCTATTGGCCCTATTACCAGTACTTTTGATATTCTTATATTGGGCCACCTCAAAATCTTACAATTTTGCATCTTTGAAAATAAGATGGGAGCCGGGCGTGGTGGCGCATGCCTGTAATCCCAGCACTCAGGAGGCTGAGGCTGGAGGATTGTTGTGAGTTCGAGACCAGCCTGAGCTACAAAGTGAGCTTAAGGCCAGCCTGAACTGCATAGTGAGACCTTGTCTCAAAAAGACAAAAAAAAAAAAAAAAAAAAAAATAAGATGTACTCTGACAAGGCTAAAGATAGCATTTTGAAAATTCACTCATCTGATTTTTTATCATAAAATTAATATAGGGTCAGAGAAGAAATTTTAAAAATGTGGTGGGTAGTTATATCTAAGGTGAAAATAATAGTGATTATATAGTCATTAAGATTTTTGTATATTGGTATTATTTTCTTTAGATTTACATTTCCTAAGTATAAATTATGGCAATGTTAGTTTCAAAGGGAAAAACCATAGCCAGACTTGGTAGTGCCCATCTGTAATCCTAGTACTCAGGAGCTTGAGATAGGCAGTTAGTTGAGACCAACTTTGGCAACATAGTGAATTTAAAGTCAGCCTAAACTACATAGAAAGACCATGTCTCAAAAAACAAAAACAAACCTCACAAGGTTGGGGAGATAGCTCAGTGGCATAAATGTCTGGCAAGCACAAGGTCCTGAGTCCAGTCCGCTGGTGTTGGTGGCGAGGGATGCACACAGAAAAAGAAAAGTGAGGGGAGGCACAAAATCGTAATTTTTATGATTAAGTTTAGAAAACTATAGTTTTTCTGCAGAATTTTTAAGAGCCTTTAATACAATTGTAGATTATGGAAATAGTTTATCTCATAATGTAAATCCATATTCAGGCAATAGAGTCAGGTGAAATGAATGGTTTGAGTTCTTAAAGGCTTAGAATCACGTGGTTTTAACATTTAGGTCATAGAAGGGTAAGGAGAGGGGATAAGTGCAGAATAATCACAGGCTTCTTATTGACCAGGCTGGTAGGTAGTGATGACATTAATGGAGAGAAATTCCAGGATGAAGACCAGACTTGGGTAAGAAGGTGAAGGACTTTGTTTAGATAGGATAAAAATTCAGAGCACAGGAGACATTAAAGTAGGCATCTCCAGAAGATAATTAAGTAGGTTTGTACTTGAGGGGAAGATTTAAAGATTTCTGAATGTTAAAGTACGTATGATAAATATAGCCACAGCAGTGAGTATAATTGTAGCGGTTAGGTAAAGTATAAAGATAAAAGGGATAAGGGCAACACTCTAAGAAATACCAACTTTGAGACGAGTGACAAAGGAATCTGAGCAGGAAGAACAATAACCAAAAGAATTTGTTTCTTTATAAGCTGTGTACTAATTCCCCATAATGAATGTAATCAATGTGTACTGTGACCTGATAAAAATTAAAATTTTAAAAATATGTGGCCACTATAATTTTAAAAATAAAGATTTTGGATGAGGGTGCTTTTCTTCTACTAAGATGAATATAGAAAAAGATATCTATAAATTGTGGAGAGTGCATCTTGCTTTGATTTGCTTATCCTGTGTAAGTCAAGTCTGACATGACTACTTACTTCCTATGTCAATATCAGGCAGAGAAAATTCTCTTGAGTCCAGTAGAGGTCATAGTGATACTGTCCAGGACTTTTGTGTTGTTCTAGAAATGAATTTTTATTCTAATATATAATCTTAAGAAGATTGAAAAGATAATTATTTAAAACTGGTTTTAGAGTACTAAAATATGTTGTAAAAATAAGAAGAGTTACCTTGAATCATCTTATATTAAGAGGAAAACATTAAGAAAATTCTGACCTGAAAGGAGACAAATTAGTATGATGGGAAAGATCTTCCAAATGCTGTAGTATTTTGAGTTTTCATGCCAAAATAAACTAAGCTTAACAAGTATTTCAAGATACTGTTAGTGATAATTTTAGGTAGGTCCACAGTGTTTTATTTCTCCTTTGATACTTAAAACTTCGCCTTTATTATTTGTACATAGTTGTATATATCTTTAGTAATGAAAGAATGAATACCTTTAAGCATTCACATACCACTGATATTGGACCATTTTTATAAATAAAGATTAGGAAGTAATTTTCAGCTATTTTGACGCTGTTTTTCCTAGCTTGATCATTAATTATATTTTGGGAAATTAGAGTATGCATTGTTACTATAAGGGTATGTATGTCCAGTTACTGCTTTGGTTCTAGTAAGAGAATTCAACAGGGTGGCATAAATTGAACAGGATAGTTACCTATTCCTGTAACGTGTTTTATAAACACATACATTCTCAAACATTTATAGAAAATTCTAGTGTTTGAAAATATTTAGAAATTATTGTGTGATATATAGCTTTGCAAGATAATTTTGAACTTAACATCTTAATAAAAAAAACAAATACATATATATGTAAATATTAGCACTGCTTTGAAGAACATTTTTGTGTAACTTACATAATTATTTGATTATACTGTGATTTTTTTAGAGATGTACAATAGTTTAAAAAATGCACCTTTGTCTTCTAAAGTCTGTATTGTATACTAAGAAACATGCAGCAGAGTGAATTCCTTTTAGTAGGCACTATCTTTTTCAAAGTACTGATAACTTCTAATGACATTTGGCAACATATATGTAGATACGCATAAAAATATAAATTCTTGCCGTCTGACATGGGTTTTTCTGGCTTTCTGTGCCTTAATCATTCAGTGTTTTGCTCTTGGTCACCTAAACTTTCACCAGTTTAATTTTGAGTTTTTCTCAGTTTGTGTTTCAACCAGTTTTTCTATCCCCCCTTTCATACTTCTATCATTTTCATGTAAGGCATGTCTGATCTGCAATTTTTCTGTAACACATCTTAGTCCATTTTAAGTGATAATTGAAAGCAAATATATATGCATATAACATATATACATATATATTTAACACTTCACATGTATATATTGGAGGTAAAATTAGATACTTTTAAAGTCAAAAATCCATTATAATTTTTTTAAAAACACCAATATGCCTTGCAAATCTATCGCTATGTATGGTTTTATTTAACATAAATTCATTCTGGAAATGTTCGTTTTAAAGAAAATGTTTTAACTTTGTTGCACAGAAATATTTGCAGATCAGCATTGTTGACTACCAAATAACATGTAGTAACATACAATGTCATCTGATTTTTTTTTTTTGTTTTGCTTCCATGTTGCTGCAGTAAAATTCTGTGCATCAAAATAATTGCCCATCATGTACTAGATGTGATGCAACTATATCTTCAAGTTTTTACTCAATATATGCAAACTGAGTGAATCTTAATTTTTCCATATTTTTCATAGCTTTGTTGTCTCTGAGTAACAACTTGTAGGACTTTTTTTTTCTATTGTGAATCAGTTACCAAAAATTTCATCTTTAAAGTGAATTCTTAAATTTCCTAGTTTTTATGCAGAAGTATGTAACTATCATACTTATTAATATCCTTTTATGTCAGTCCTTAATTATGCCAGTTTTATTAAGCAGAAGTATCTTTTAATTATAAATTTTTTCATTAGCACCATATTAAGAACTTTAAGAAAAATTTTGTGAAGACGTGTGGTTAAATATTACTCATGGTGAAACATTTTAAAGAGTTTAATAAAACAAGTTTCCCTAGTATTCATATTTCTCTTATAATCAATATACAGTAATAGAAATCTTTGAGTTTCATTATCTCTGTCAACCTGAACAAATCTATTTGAAAGATTTTCAGAACCTTTGAAATGTAAATTTCATTTAGTATCCTTAGATGACTATATCCAGTCATTTTAGAAATAATTGAAAAGTACATAATCATTTGCTTTAGAATACCCTTAATTAGAAATTATTAGAGAAACTTTCTGTTCTATTCTTTGACTTTAAATGAAAACTAAAAACCCATAGCTGTTTATTTTTTGTGTTGGGATATGTTTGACCTATACATATGCATATTTATAGAAAAATTTGTAAGTTTCTCAACATTTATTAAATATTCAAACCATATCTAGTCAACATCTTATAAAGGAATCTATTCACTAGCATGTCTGTATTGGCTTATAACATTATTCTAGACAGTGCATTTAACAATAACTTAAACACCGGAGTTTTTAAAAACTATTTCCTTGCACTTCACCTAATTTTTACCTTTCCTCTAAAATTATGTCTCCTGAAAACATCTCATTACATTTTCCTACTGAGTGAAACAAGTATTAAGATTATTAATATTTTACATCATGAAAATATGCCATAGATTTTTTTTTTAAATAGAGATATTCCTTGTCAGACAGCTAGAACATTTGATAATAGTCCCCTGCATTCTACTAAATCTATGGAAAACATTCATCAGTTTGCTTGCAAATCAACTCTGCTGCATGTGTTCACAAGTTTCATAAAGATTGCATGCTTTCTGTTTTCAATACAAATTGTATTTTTTTTCATACCCATCTTTGCTTTTTATTTTTTTATTTTTGTTTCCCTTTTCTTGGTTGGATGCCTATATGTGTTTATTCCAAATCCCTGTCCAGTCCTGGAGTTTGAACTACGGAAAGCCAAGGAGACCATTCAGGCCCTCCGAGCCAACCTGACAAAGGCTGCAGGTGGTGTACATAAAACTTTTTTGAGACCTTTTTCTACTTTGTCAACGTAGAAGTAGCTGGGATATTTTTAAATATAAAATAGTAAAACACTGTCTGTACTTTCTTCCATCAGAACATGAAGTTCCTTTACAGGAACGAACAAATTACAAATCAAGTCCTGAAATTCAGGTGGGTAAATAACAAATCTAAGAAGTATTTTCCACATAGAAAAGTCACAGGTCAAACACTGAAAGTGAAAAATTATAGTTTTCTATTTGTCTTTCTATTTTGCTTCTAGGAGCCAATCAAACCTCTTGAAAAGAGAGCTCTAAACTTCTTAGTCAATGAGTTTTTATTGAAGAATAACTACAAACTTACATCAATAACCTTTTCAGATGAAAATGATGATCAGGTAAAATTAATTTTTTTAACATTGATTTATTATTCTCTTTTTAACTTATACTTTTATTGTCTTTTATCTAGTTTTTTTAATTTTTTTAGAAGTTGGGCCTAGGGTAAAAATTATGTAAATCTGGTTACCAAAAACAATAATCTCTAGCCTACCCAGTTTGATATTCTATTAATTTACACACCTTTGTTTTCCTGTTCCTTTCTACATACGTTTTCATTTTTTTCACACATAGGTTTTTATAACTTTCCGGTAGCTATAACCAATTCATACACCCATATGTTCATAAATGTGTGGAGTTTTTATTTTGAAGTGTTTACTTGGTAGTATAATACACACTTAGAAATCAGTTTAACTTATATGAACTTCTTAAGTCCCACTGTGATAATTAAGATATTATGCAACGATAAAAAATATTTTGAGTGAGAGAAAAATATAAACTGTATCTTTTTCTAGTAAAAGCTAAGTTTATCTTCTCTCTTTTATTCTTTAACCTGAAAAAAGTTTTTTAATTTAGGAATATAGAGGCTGTTTTATTATTTTATTTTTATGATGCTAGACATTGAACTCAAAGCCTTGTACCTAGTAGGCAAGCACACAACACTCCCAGCTGTGGGAGGATATCATCATAAATGATGTTTGTTTTATTCCACTGGTTCATAAAGTCTACCATAGTCTTCTTTTTGCAGAAGTAGAATTTCTCTAAGGGAGATAGTAGTACATTTATTCCCTCAGTTATTTATAATGTTTAATTTAAATTTAATGTAAACATTAAATTTGATACAGTCTTCCCATTGCTAATCAATTTGTATATTTTCTGAGATCAGTGTCAAAAAAGGTCATTGTATTGCACTGGGAGCATCACAGAATATGCTTAACACAAACTAAGATGGCTGTACTATTAGGTGATAATATTTATGGGACTGCCATCAGATTTGAAATCTAGTTGACTGAAGTGTTATTATTTGGCGGAGGCAGGAGGATTGCTGTGAGTTCTAGGCTAGCGTAGACTACACAGAGTTCAAGTTAAGTCCGAACTATATAGTGAGACCCTATCTCCAAGAAAACAAATTTCCCACAATGGAAGAAATCTCTAGGTCCCAATGGCTTTACTTGTGAATACTACCAAACATTTAAGGGAAAAGAAATACCAGTAATTCAGAGACTTGTAGAAATGGGAGAAAGGAGAATATTTCCCATTGTATTCATTGGGGCTTAATTCTTATATCAAAAGTGAAGACATTACAAGCCAAGAAAATTATAGATTCATATTCCTCATGAATGTAAATGCAGAAATTCAACATAATATTGTAGCAAATTAAGGAATATGCAAGAAGGATAATGTGGTGTTCATTCTGGAAATGTAAGTTTAATATACAAAAAGCAGTCATCGTAGTCACCATGTTTAAAAAAAATCATGCCATCTGACAAGATGCAGAAATCGTGTCTATTCCTTATAAAAACATTAAAGAAATTAGAAATAGGCTGACAAAGGATATTTACAGGAAACATGTCATTTCACATACTTGATAAACAAATCAAGAATTTCTATTCTTACTGCTTCTAATGAGGATTAGCTTGAAGATGTTGGCTTGTATAAATTAAGAAAAAGATAATAAAGAGGCATATGTTGTAGAATGTAATCAAGAAATAATACTGTGTTCATTAATAACATTACCTGATGTTATATGTTAGAAATCCTGGGGACTACCCAAAGGAGGTACAAAAACTAGTAAGTTATTTTAGCAAGGGTTTAGGATAAAATTTCAGTACATAAAAACTACTATATTGTGTGCAGGGAACAATTGAAACTTTAAAAATTACATTTCAATAAAAACTAGAAAGTAAGTTAAAGAAAAATCTTAATAAAGACATACACTAAAACAGTGGCATATGCTGAGAAAAATTAAGACTTATGTAAATGAAGATACTATATTCATGGATAAGATATTGTGTTCCATATTGTCAAGGTATTAATTTTTATATTGTTGATGCAATTAGAAGCAGTACATTACTGATATTTTTGTAGAAAATGATTTGTCTCATTTGCATGGAAATCAGAAGGACTTGGTTTAGTCACACAGAGCTAAAGAACCTAAACACCTGACTTCAGATCTTTGAAGTACTGATGGGAAACTTAAATCAGTGAAACAGATGAGAGATCAGAGACTCACATCAGTAATCCTGTGATTTCTCACATAATGAAAAGTAAATTCCATGCAGAGAAGATCATCTTTTTTACAAATAATCCTAAAACAGTTTGTATCCATATGGTCCCCCCCCATGAAATTCCAACTGTCCCCATACCATATTCAAAAGTCAAAATGGAGCATATACTTTTTTTTGTTTTTTTGTATTTAGTACAGGGTCTATAGGATCTCACTACACATGACCTGTTTTCAGCCTCCCCAGAGCTGGGATTACACCACACCCAGTCTCAGCACATCCTGGGGGCAGGGCCAGCACAACATGTCATGGATCAAACCTTGTTCCCTTTGGCACAGAAGACGCTTTAGTCTGCTGAGCTATCTGGCCGGCCCTGGAGCATGTACTTTTTATGTATATACTATAAATCTGTAAGGTTTCTGAATGAAAATACAGGGGCAAAGACCAATAGAGTTCTGAGAAATAGGCAAAAAATTCTTAGCTATGATACTACAAGCAGGATGTTGTCTGTTAATTTTGTTGTCACCTGAATTATTAACTTCTGATCTTTGAAAGGTTTCTCTCAACTGAAAAATCAAATCATAGATTAGGTAAAAATACAAATATTTACTGACATTTGGTGTAGAATTTGTTACAACTTTTTAAACTCAATGATAAATTAATCCAGTTTTTAAAAAAGAAACAAGATTTAAACACATGCTTCACTAGGGAACTTAGCTGGTTAGCAAATACTCACATGGAAAGCATTCTTAGCATCATCAGTATGTTAAGATACCATAATACATCTATTTGAAAGTCTTAAGACTGTATGGAATCTTGACAAAAGATTAAGAGCAGTTTGAAATCTCACCTTTGCTGGTTTGAAATATAAGATAGATATGAAATAAATTTTGAATAGACAGTAGATCCATTGATATTTAATTAGAATATGTAATAACCATTTAATAATTTTTACAAAGTAAAGTTCTAGTTATTGTTGTAAGTCTAGTTCTATAAAATGCTTTTTAAATATATTTAATAGGTCCTTACAAAAACCTTAAAAGGTAGTATTGTATCTATTTTAGAGATAACCTATTTAACACTTAAGTTAATCTATTACAATTATAAATAGAGATAGGAATTTCATATTTAGACCAGATTTTCTCCAAAGCCCACTTTCAATATTCTTACCTATTTCAAATTTAATGATCAATGATGATTTCCATTCAATTTAGTCATAAATGATTCTAAGTAACACATTTAGAATATTTAAGTGAAGACTAGGGAGATAGCTTGGGGGTCTAAGCACCTGTCTGGCAAGTACAAGGACTAAGGTTCAATCCCCTGTACTTCATGTACTGCATGCTATGCTGGCTGTGGAACCCTGGGCATGCCATGCAGGCTGCCAAAACCGGATGTGGTGACACATGCCTGTAATCCCAGTACTGGGAAGGCTAAGACAGGAGGATCACTATGAGCCTGAATACATAGTGAGACCCTGTACAAAATTAATTAATTGATTTTTTTAAAAAAGGAACATTTAAATGAATTTACAATAATAGATCCAAAAAAGTCTTACAGATAAGCTATAAGCAAATTCCAAAACAGTAGCATTAAAGAGTAAATTATGAGTAAGTTATAAAATTAGTTAAAATAAGTTATCAAATTAGTACTGGAATCTGATATGTTAGAAGGAGATAGACTGGCACAGTGGTGGTATTTGTATGCTATTGAATAGTCTGGAACTTTATAAAGCTTTTCTTAAAGTATTTCCATTAGACCTTCAGATACAATGTGTTTTTATAGTCTTAAGTCATATGGTATTGAGTTAGAGGAAATACTTTAAAACACAGAATATTGAAAAGCAGTTATTTAGATTCTGAAAAGTGCTGGAAGCATTTTTATAAAATAAATTGCATTCAAACAGCTACAGTAAGAAGACCAATTATCTTCCTATTAGATTAAATTGGTTACCCACTAGAGGTTATACTGATCATATATATATAAATTTTTAATAATGGAAAAAAATGTATGCTACCAATGGAGTTTACTTGTAACCTATAAATAACAGATTCTATGAACCAACATTTTTCTTGGTCAAGACATGCTTTATGATTTCATAAATGTTTATGCATTGCTTAAAAGTTTTAAAGGTAAGAGTTTACATTTTTAATAAGAGATTGTAACACCTTTACATTTAAGACCATTAAACATGTTTATCTGGAATGTCTGGAGAATTATAAGAATAATATTAGATAGTGGAAGATGTAAAATAAGTTTAAGTATGATGCATATTCATTTGGCATGTACACTTCAACATTGTAACAAAATTGAATTAAAAAGTTTGTTTCCCAGATATTACCAATAGTATGAATATCAAATTACAAAATTTGCCTAAAAGGATTTTTTAATATCATTTTTATCTTTTAGGATTTTGAATTATGGGATGATGTAGGGTTAAACATTCCAAAACCTCCAGACTTACTACAACTTTACCGAGATTTTGGAAATCATCAAGTGACTGGGAAAGATCTTGTGGATGTGGCCAGTGGAGTAGAAGAAGATGAATTAGAGGCTCTGACACCAGTTTTAGACAACCTTCTTCCAACCCTTGAAACTCCTCAGTCTTTAGAGGTGAGAAATACAGTGTCTATTCTCGTCCTCATAAAGTATTTATTAAATTATGTATAACCATATGTTAGATATTCAATTTCTCTTTTTTCTCTGGTTTTGATTTTAGAAATCCTTGATAGTACAGAAATTAGAAGATAAAATTAGTTTATTGAATAGTGAGAAGTGGTCATTGATGGAGCAAATCAGAAGACTTGAAAGGTTAGTACTTGTTAATTTCCACAATAATCTTAGCACTTTAAAAGATACTGGTAAGTATCTTTACATTAATGTTGCACATATTTTCCACTTACTATTTCATTTATTTCTAATAATAATATGGTTTCATGGACTTATCCCCATGGAATTATCCCCTTCTTTTGTGAAAAATAGATGTTAAATTGTAAGCTAAAGTAGGATTTATTAATCTACTTTTTGTGTTTCATTGCTAAGACTTTATATCTGTCCTTTTAGGATATAAGTGAATATTACACAGAAGCATTAAACATTTTGTAGGACTTAACCTATTACCAAAAATTCAGTTGTTCTCTGGTAATTGTTCTTTTTTTCTACAGTGAAATGGACTTCCTCAAAAATGAGCACTTCACCATCCCAGCAGTTTGTGACTCTGTTCAACATTCCCTGGATCAATCTCCCCATAAAGACTCTGAAGATGGTGAACAGACTCCAATTATAAGTTCTTCAGACAAGGAGAAAAATGAGGATATTCATCTTTCAGTATCACAAGAAGTTGATTCTACTACTCCTAAAAAGACCCCAGATTCTTTTCCTAAGAAAGAAAAAGAAGGAATGCCATCATCTTCTCCATCAAGTAAAAACACAGTTCATTTTGATAAACCTAATAGGTTAGTTTGCCTCCTATATTTTGAAATACATCTTTAAATATTTAGTATATTAGAAAACCTTCAGTTCTTGTTTGAATTCCTTTCTCAGATCAGATGTATGCATTTTACATGTGACATAAACTTAAGATATAGCAAATATGTGCCACAAAAACATGTCACAAATTACTACATTAAAGCACATCAATAAGAAATAAATAATAAGTATCCTACGTTCTATGTTAGCTATTACTTAAGACAATAAGTAATATATGCTTGCATATCTGTGTGCTGTTAACACTTTTACCCAGTGCTTTTGGTCTTTTACTCAGAAGATGATTTTTGCATAGCTGACTATATAATATAGGAGATAAGTTTTGACTCCAGTCCTTTTTTGTATCTCTTTCCATTACTAATATTTTTATATAATTCATACTCTCTTAAATCATTTATTATTTTAGGAGTGTATGTTTGTAAGAAATAATGATTACATAATGATTCCTTATGGAGAGTTAGTACACATACTGAACATATCTTAATTCTTCTGTTCCTTTTCAACTGCCCTTCCACCCCCCTCCTCTGGTCCTCTTTCCTTTTTCAAAAGATCTGTCACCCTATTTACTACTGTATATCTTTTATTTTGCCCATTCTTTATATTGTGGGTTTCTCACATAAAAGAAACCATGCAATATTTAAGCTTGTATATGTGATTTATTTCACTTAACATAGTCTTATGGTGCATTCATTTTCCTCCAAATAATTCAAGTTTATCACTTATGGCATACTAATACTCCAGTGTGTATAAATATCATACTTTCTTTATCCATTCATTTGTTGATGGACTTTATAAGGTGCTTCCAGGTTTAGCTATTATGAATTGTGCTGCTGTAAACATGGGTATGCATGTTATCACTATAATATAATGTATTTAGCTCTTTCAAGAAGCTATCTAGAAAGGTAATTGCTGGATCAAATAGAATTTCTGATTTTAGTTTTATGAAGAATCTCCATACTGAGAGTGATTGTACCAGTTTACATGCCCACCAGTAACAAAGCAGAGTTCCTTTTTGGAACCAACCTCACCAATGTTTTTTATTATTTGATTTCTTGATGATAGCCCTTCTTTCTGGAGTAAGAAAAAATCTCAGTGCTGTTTTAATTTGTGTTTCTTTAATAGCGCAATATGTTAAAATTTTTTTATATGTTTATCAGCCACTGGTACTTCTTCAGAGAAGTAATTGTTCATTTCACTTGCTGAAAAGCTAATTAAAGAAGAGAGCTACAAGCCAGTATTGTCAATGAATATAGACACAAAATTGATTGTGTCTTTCAGTCTTTTATTTGAGGGGAGTCTAATTTTTTTTTTTTTACTTCTTTATAGATTGTTAAGGCTTAGCTCTCAAAAATTATTTCCCATTTGTAGGTTGCCTCTTTACTCTTTGTTTCCTTTGTTATGCAGAAGCATAGTAATTTGATACAATCTCACTTGTTGCTTCTTCCTAATCTTAGATGTAACTTCTTATACAAATTGGGTTCTGTTCAGAAAGTCCTTATCTACACCTATGTGTTCAAGAGTTTTACCTATTTTGTCTTCCAGCAGATTGTGTTTCTGTTTCAGTTTTGATTTTAATTTAGTATAGGGTGATAGTGTAGGATGATATCATTTTAGTATAGAAGTCTAGAAGTCTTCTGCATGTAGATAGCCAGTTTTTCCAACAGTGTTTATTAAAGAAGCTATCTTTCCTCCAGTATGTATTGACTCCATGTCAAAGGTCAAATATCAAATATGCCTGTGAATCTTTTGTGACATTGAAACCACATATCAGTTTTGGTGCCAATCCCATGCTATTTTTACTATACTTCAAAAGGCCAAGAAGTGATCCCCATGCTGGTTTTAATCTTGTAGCTTTGATGTAAAGTTTCCTGTGTTGCTCTTGTTGCCCAATATTGTTTTTTCTACTGCAATTACTTCTGGTTCCATACAAACTGTAGGATTTTCTTTTTCCTAGCCCTGTGAGGAATGTTGCAGATATTTTTATTGGGAGTGCATTAAAATTATGTATCCACCGCAAGGTATAGTCATGACTGTTGATTCTTTAGGAACTGGGAATAACTTTCCATTTTCTGCTGTCTTCAATCTTTCCATAATGCTGGGTTATTTTGTTTGTTATTGTAGAGGCCTTTTACTTCATTGGTTAGGTTAATTCCTAGATACTTAGTTTTTCATGATGTTATTATGAATAATACTGTTTTCCTAATTCCTTTGTAAGTCACTCCATTATAGGCACAGAGTACACTATTAAGGTTTGTGTCTTAATTTGTAAACTGGTACATTGCTAAATGTGGTTATTAGTTCTGGGAGTCTTGGTGGAATTTTGGGGGTCTTCTATATAGATGATCATGTCATTTGCAAATAATGATAATTTGAATTCATTTCCCATTTATTTCTTTCTCTTGTCTAACTGCTCTGATTGAGGTTTCAGTAACTATTGAACAGGAGTATGATAGCGTCCTTGTCTTGCTTCTGATTTTAGAGGGAAATTTTTTATCTTTTCCCTATTTTGTATAATGTTGGCCATTGGTTTGTCACAAACCAATGGTGTCTATGAGATTAAGGTAAGTTCCTTCTATAACTTTTCTTGAAGGTTTTTATCTTGAGTGCATGTTGGATTTTGTCAGTTTTTTTGTGTGTATTTAGGTAGGCGCTGCACCACCGAGCTACATCCCCAGCCCTTTCTGTGTATTTAGATCATTATGTGATTCTTATCCTTACTTCTGTTTATTTGATGCATTGTAATTACAAGTACAATTTCATTCTGCCAGTCTGTCTTTTGATTGGGGACCATTCACAATGGGTCACATTCACAGTGACATTGAGAGTTAATACTAAAAGTTTATGTATATTAATCCATCCCTGCATCCTTGGAATTAAGGAGCCTAATTGCTCATGATGTATCATCATATATATGACGTATCATCTTTTTTATATGTATGATACTTTGTATTTTGTTAGCCAATATCAAGAATTTTAATGTATATCAAGAAATTTTAGGGCCATGGAGATAGCTCAATAGAATAAATGTCTGCCTGGCAAGCACAAGGTCCTGAGTTCAATCCCCAGTACCTGCCCAAAAAAAGAAATTCTTTGTCTATGTTCATTGAAGATGTTGGCCTATCATTCTCTCTTATTTACATACTTTTTTGCTTTGGGAATCAGGGTGCCCACATTAGAAAATGAGAGTGACCAAATAAATAATCCAATGATGCACCTTAAGGTCTTAGAAAAACAAAAATAATACAAATCCAAATCTAGCACAAAGAAGAAAATTATAAATATCAGAGCAGAAATAACACTAAAAAACAAGGAATCAATGAATCAAAGAATTTTGTTTTTCTAAAACCTGAAGGTGCATCATTGGATTATTTGTTTGGACTCACTCTGGTTTTCTAATGTGGGCATTCAAAACTATAAATAAGGGCTGGGGAAATAGCTCAGTAGAATAAGTGCTTGCCTGGCGAGCACAAGGTCCTGAGTTCAATCTCCGGTACGCAGAAAAAAAAATTTAAAAAGCTGTAAACAGTCCCTTCTAGGACTACTTTTATTGTTTTCCATAAGTGCTGCTTTTTTCTATGTCCACTTTACCTAAAAATAGGGTAACTATTCCAATTTGTTTGGGGTATGAACTTTAGTCTACGAATATTTTTAGTCTGTGAATTTTTCTTGGGGTTAAATATGTTTCTTGTATACAACGTACTATTGAATTTTGTTTCTTAATTCATTCTGCCAATTTGTCTTTAGGTTGGGGACCATTCATGTTGGTCATATTCACAGTCACATTGAGAGTTAATACTAAAAGGTAGGGGCCAGGGAGATAGCTCAGCAGGTGTAAGTGCCTGCCTGGCAAGCTCAAGGCCCTGAGTTTGATCCCTGGTATCACCAAAAAACGAAAGGACAGAGGGAAGGAGAGGGAAGGAGGGAGGGAGGATTGACTTATTCCTATTATTGAATTATTTTCCTATGTGAATCCTTTTTTTTTTTCTTCTGCCTAACTGTTCCTATTAGAACAGTTAATTTATCTTCCTATTAGACCTTTTGGCAGTTAGGTTCTTCATCTCTTAACAGGATATCCTCCAAATTTTGGGAGTATGTTTGGTGTACATTAGTTTCCTGAGGTCCTTTTAATCATAGTAGAACCTTCCCCCTCAATTTTGAAAGGCAGTTTTACATGATATATCAGTTTGTGTTGGGAGTTGTTTGCTTTTAGTTTGAAACACTTTACTCTATATTCTTCTGACCTTTAAAATTTGTGTTGAAAGTCTGCTTAATTTAATGAATTTACCACTATAAGTGCTTTGTTTCTTTTTTTTCTAATAGTTTTTAAGATTTAGTCCTTATGTTGGACTTCTAGGATTTTTCTGTGATATGTCGTACAAATTCTTTATTCATATAGCTATTTGTAGTTCTATGTACCTCACATATCCATATGTTAGATTCTGTTCCCATATTTAGTTTGTGCTATTATTTCTATTAGTGGGTTTTTTTGTGCCCTTTTTATTGTCTTCTGATTTTTCATTCTATTTAGCCTCAAACTAATCTTTGCATCATTTAGCAGCTCTTGGATGGATTTTTCAAATTCTCTAATTCTTTTTATGGTATCTCTAAGTAATTGGTCACTGATTTCATCTCTGTCTAGTTCTGATACTGTCCTCACATGAGTCACTAGTTCCCATATTTTCTATATTATTTATAATCTGGGTTTCTTTTTGGTATCTTTTCATGGACTTAACTGATCATGTTGTGCATTGTTTAGCTCAGCTAATAATAATTGTTTTTATTATTATTATTTCTATCATCTTGGGTAAACACACATTGTTTTATCTTCTTTGAGCTCATTTAGCACCTTACTGATTTATTTTTTAATTCTTCTTCTATAGTGGCTATGTGTTTTTTTGTTTTATCCCCCTCAATGCCCCATGGATCAACTTTGGGGGACTTGACACTTTTTGGAAGTATTTTGTTACACAGTTTTCTTATGTTGTTTATTCCCCTCCTGCCCCCACTGAGGTTTATTGATTGATTACACTGAAAAGACTTCGCTGGTATGGAGATCTCCTTACTTGGTGTTTGCTTTTCAGTGATGTTAATTTTGATGTCACTAATATAAGCCTTTTTGTCCTAGGATCCAACCACTTTTGTTAATTTTGAAAGGAAAAATGTAGTGTGATTGCCCAGCATCCAGCTTTCTGGAAATTGACCACAATATTATTACTTACACAAGGGCAATCCAGATGTTGGCATAAAAAGAAAACCAATTAACAACAACTGTGGCACCCAGGCAATAGCAACAAAATCAGGAACATTAGCATCAAAGACAAACTACAGTGATATAACATAAAAAGAAATAATGTACTACCCTCGGGGGCCAGGGAGATAGCTCAGTGGAATAAGTACTTGGCCTGGCAAGCAGAAGGTCCTGAGTTTGATCTCTGGTATCACCAAAAAAAAAAAAAAAAAACTTGTAGTACACTTTAACTATAGAAAAGAAATCATTAAATTATGGTATAAGCATTAAGACAACCCCAACATTGACATACAATTTAAAAATCTCAGTGCAGCAACTATACTTCCACTAACAATAGAAAATAATATGACAATAATAGAGTAAATTAAATAAATATCTTAAGATTAATAAATCTTGCAAAAAAGATTAATTAATCTTAATGATTACACTAATAGAGATGGAGGGAGAAACAAGTAAAATTTGAAAAAGTAAGAAATGTAATATTTCTTAATGTAAAATTAAGAAAAGTGACATAAAGGATCCTGTTAAAGAATAAAAGGAAATTAATATAATTAATTAGATAAATGTAACAGAAACAAAAAAAACTAAGATAAATTCCCTGTCCTCAAAAAAAAATGAGAAAAACATATTCAGCCAAAATAATTTCCTCTGCATTTTTCAGTAAGTGGTTACTTTCCACTATGTGCAGTTTTGGAATCCAGCAAGTTACAGTTTTCTCCACCTACCTTTATGATTCATACGTTTGTTAGGTACTTACCCTTCTCCACAGTTCCCTCTGTCCATTTAACCCAGGCTGTGGCAACAATCCAAGCCTACATACATTTTTTGTTCACATTGATAAATGAGGAAGGCAGTTAAGCTACTGATCTGTGCTGAATGTAGGCAGCAAGGTAGGCATTCAAGCAGACTACTGGACTTAATATGAAGACTTCCAGACTCAACTGCTCCTGAAAGCCACAATATCAGCCCTGGCTGCTCATGTCCTTTCTGGTGTGTCATTTCTAATATAAACTTTTCAGGGAATCTGTGTCTAGCCTGTACCTTTTCCATAACTATTCTTGTGACTATCTCACTCAGTCACTGTGGTAACATTGGAAATGCTGAAGTGAAGTTGTTCTCTAGTTCTGTGCCTTAGTTTCAATTAATTCTTCTCCAAATGTCTTGATTAAGCCCACTTGAATATGGCCATCACTGCCCTGGATTTCTTCTCCATCCTTGACCTGCTATGGAGAAAGAGTCACTCTCATAATGAAACTCCATGCTGTTTTTTCAGTTTGTAGTGACCGCAAGCTTTCTTTGGGCCTACCACTGATAGCATAGTCTGTTGTTCCTTCCTGTATCTGCCTATATTCTGGGATTATCTCCTTTCCTTATGCATTGGCTTCATCCAAGAGCAAGTCATTTGTTTGGATGGTGCTTCTCCTACCCTTACACCAAAGTGAAACAAAATGTAGAGTAGGCTTGAAGTTGTCCAACAGCCACAGCAAAGTTGAAGAATCCAGGGGCATGGAGTTGGCAGTAGTAAACAGAGCACTTTTGTGTTTCATGCTATTTGGGTCCCCAGGCCTTGTTCACTTATAAAAACTTGAGCACAACAAAACCATTTGTTTGATTTTTATTAGGTTATAGTGCTTGAATGCAGAAATGAACATAGTGTGGCCCCTACCCTTGGTGCTCATGTGTGGTTTTTTTTTATTTTTTTTTATAGAATATACATTAAATGATTTTTTAAATATTTTAGATAATACTTTGAAAAATATGCTGAAGTGAAGAATATTTACTAAACTTCTCTTACATGAGGTATGATCAAAGTACTATGTGTTTAAATTTATTGCAGTAAAAGTCACTTGCCATTAATCCCTCCGAAAATACAACCTCTCAATGCAGACATTTTCCTGAAGCAGTTCAGGAAGTCTTTAATGAATGTATCTAATTATACTCTGATGGGTAGCTCAGTATCTTGAATCAATTCAAAATATGTACCTCCTGCAGAAATTTTGATTTTGAAGAAGAGTCAGAAATCACACTGTACCAGATCCAGTTAATAAGGTCAATAAGGAAATGCCTCAATGATTTTACCAACCTGCCTTTTTGTTAGATGGTATTTGGCAGGCACTTTTACAGTATTTTTTATGACACTTTATAAAGACAATATTTATAGAACTGCTTTAGAACATGGCAAGAACAATGAGATTGAAATGAGGGGCTATGTTTTGAGAGTATCTAGTGGCATTATCCTTTTACTGT